>LPNX010329256.1:0-15514 GCA_001517045.1 Pseudotsuga menziesii
CCACCCTCACCCTTCTCTTCCCCGCATCCATCCTCACGTCGTCATTCCTAGGACCTGCACAAAAAAAACAAATATTATAATATAATATAGTATATTTATAATATTTCAATTATATTAAATAATAATAATAAAAATTATTATTTTAAAAAAAACCATACATTAAACTATATATATAGTTTATAAAACATTAATATAATAATATTATTAATTAATTAATTAATAATTATTATTATAAAAAGAAAATTATAATAATTATTTTTGGAAAAAAGGGTTATTTGACCTAACAAGAAATAATTGAAGAAAGTTTTTTTTTTTTTTTTGAAAGAGACATATTGAGAATTATTACAACTTTTGTATCTACCCTTTTAGAAGAAAAGAAGACAAAAGTGAAGTATAAACATAGTCACAAACAATGACACCTACATATTTGGAAATGAAGGCACAACTACAAACAATAGTGGATGAGTTAGAGCAATATAAGGCGATCAATAAAAGTCTACAAGTTGAGGTTGAGACACAAAAGTGGTTGAAAGAGTGGAGAGACAATGAGAATCGTTGCTTATGGAATCAAAATCGATAGCTACAACGAACCATAAGAGATAACAAGAAATTGTTATCTGACCAAGAAAAAGACATATCATGTTTAAAAATTCATAATCAAAACCTAGAAGACAAGATCAGAAAATAAAAAAATGACAGCAAATCACCATATGGAAACGATAATGATTTAGAAGAATAAATAAAATGTCTAAACAAGCTCATCATGGAAAAAGATGTTAAACTAGCGTAAGTTCAGAGAAAGTTAAAAAATCAAGAAACAGAGTTACGTCATCATATCTATTTTTATCAACTCATGGATTATTTGTATTTTAGAAAGTGGAAGTTCGAGAATTTACAGTAAAATGGTTTTTACCATTACAGAATGTTATATAAAAGTTATATAACATACCATAATTAATAATATTAAATATTAATGCTAATTATTAATATTAGTATAAAATTAATATTAATAATTAATAATTATTAAATAAGAAGTAATTAATTAATTATTTATGAAAAGTCAAAAGACATGATTTATATTCAAAAAGCGCCAAATGGCTTATAAAGCCCAAGGCAATGTAATTGTAAACCATCACTTATCTTATCAAATATATTTTATTACTCATGGAGTATTGTAATCTCGCCTATTTGTGCTGGTTATTTCTTTAGGAAACAATTTTGTTGTTTCAGTGGTATCAAAGAAAAACTTTAACAACAGTATGATGACAGTAATAAGACACATACGTTGGAACTGAAAAAAGTCAACAAGGTGTTATCAAGTAATTCCAAATAAATTTTTAGATTAATAAATCATAACAAAACACTAGTCACAAAAATTAAGAAGTTGAAAAGTTGTTGGAAGACAGAACAATCTATGGAAGGCATTGAAGGAAAACTTCTAGACAAACAGGAAGAAAATCACTGTATTAGAAGGCATAACGAAGATCTTAAGGAACAACTTAAGAAGTCGGAAGATGACAGAAAATCACATGTAGAAGTGATTAAAAAGTTTCAAAATGATAACATGTAGTTAGAAAACAAGTTGGAAAAGATACAGAATGAAACCTTAAAACATCAAGAGATGAAAATACAACTTTCTGCTCAGATCAATGCTCAAAAGATAACACTCGTAAAAGAAAATGAAATTGTGAAAATTCCATATCTACATCCCTGTTAGGATTATTAATCCTCCCTTGTCCAAATTTGGTCATATGTCTAAATCAGGAGTCATGTCTAAATCGGGAGTCCATCCAGTCTATTTATAGTCATTAGCACCATTGGGTAAACTTGACCTAATTGGGGCACATGTTTCAGTTACTAAAGTGCGGGGAACACTAATTGAGGCTCACTGCCACTTATTGCACTTGATTGCATAAGTTTAGGAGTCTCCTAGATCAATCCCTAAAATTTAGGAAGCCACTGGGAGTGCCGAAACCAACCAAGGTCAGTTCACTTCAGTTAATGACTAGTCAAGCTAAGTTAGGAGTCAGTTACTTTCAGTTCAAGTCCTCCACATTCAGTTAGCGCTAGGTTTACTTGACTGTACACATGTGGGGCGAATTTCTCACCTACCACAGTCAGTTAACCATTGGTCAACACTGAATGTAACACTTGAGTTGTGTTTTAGAGCTTCGATGAACTCTGGTTATGGTTTAGACAAGGACAGTTAACTATTGGGTCCTCCGATAGTGATTTAGACAAGTATTGGTTACCTACAGTCAAGTAGAGTCTAATCAATTTGAACTTCCTCATGTGGATTCGAATTGCTTGTGGCTATTAAATCCATTTTACTTCATTGTAATTATCATCTGAATTACTTTTTTTATTAATGAAAGCATTCACAGCTGCAAGCCTTTTGCACTGTTTCATTCTTCAATTGCTGAGTAAATTGTGAGATCTTCTTTATGAGTTGTGTATTTGTCTATAGATGTATATGCTCAGATTTACATGGTATCAGAGCCTCGGTGGACAAGACTCCTCTCCTCCTCAGATCTCCAACCGGATCAATTTTTGAGCAAAATTGCTCCTTCCAGCACTGCACCAAAAGCGGAGAATTTACCACTTAATACCCCAAGCAAAGGAATTGTTGATCAAGATTGCTTGATTAACTAAGCTAGGTGTGAAGGAAATTCCAAAAGTGCAGACTGTCGACCTTACTTTGTATGTTTGATTGTGTGATAGGTTATCAGGTTTTTGTTATAGCATTCACTACAAGCAGCCTCTTCTTCTCACTGCATTCGCTACAACAACTTAGTATTTCTTATTAAATTCAAAATGGCTCATCCAATGGATCCTCTCACTCCCTTCAACTATCACGAGTGGAAGGATGACATGAAATTATTGCTCAGCACCAAGCATCTCTTCAGACTCATAGAAGAAACAGAGGAAGAGCCAGAATCAGATAAAGAAAAAGCTAAGTACATGAACAGGCTTGATGAAGCCATTGGACTCATGTCCTCCTCAGTTTCTAGATATCTTCGATTTAACATCCAAGACTTGGACACTCCCAAGGAGGTTTGGGACAAGATTGCTTCCTTATTTGATAAGCATGATGAGATGAGGATCCATTAGCTAGAAAATGATCCGATTACTCTCAATCCATCCAACTTCGAATCTCTAAATGAATTCTTCTCAAAGTTCAAGAAACTGATATATCAGTTGAAGCAATGCAAAGTGAAGAAGGATGAAGATCAGCTCATCCTTGCTATTCTCACAAATCTCAATTCAGACTACTCAGTCTTTGTATCCACCTTCCAAACGGTAAGGCTCACTACTCTAGATTGGAAGATGCCCACTCTTGATGCTTTCATCCAAACTCTTATTTCTGAGAATGATAAATTGATCCAAATGGGGATCATTCGATCTCCCAAATATCTAGCTCTTGTTGCAAGAGGAAAGGTAGCGAATGACAAAGGGAAGCAAAGAGATGAGTCTGAGCAGTCAAAAGAACCTTCAGGTTCGAAGAGAAGCAAGAAGAATGGCAAAGGCAAGATCCTCTGCTCTTATTGTGGAAGGGGCTTCCATTCAGAAAGCTCCTGTATGAGAAGACAACTTGATGAAATGGCTCTTCTTTTGAAAAAGCACAACATTTCTGTACCTGTTGGCGTAAGGAAGGAAGACTCTGAAGAAGAAGAAGAAGAAGAATACCAAAGGAAAGGACATGCATTGAAGGCTTGCTGCACATCAACACTTGCCTTCCTCATTGATTCTGGAGCTTCCAACCATATGGATGCATCCAGAGAATCATTCTCTTCTTTTCAGTCCTTTGATGGTCCTAGTATTGAGATGGGCAATAACAGTAAAGTCCAAACCAAAGGGAAGGGCTCTATCCAACTTGAACATGGAAGGTTCAAAGATGTGCTGTTTGTTCCCTCCCTAGCTTCAAACCTATTATCTGTCTATTAGATGACCCATACTAGATCTCCAAAGCGAGTGATCTTTGGTCTTGACTTAGTGGAGATCACAGATATCTCTACTGGGAGCATCATAGCAAAGGGTATTGCGAATCATGCTTCAAAAGAATATGAGTTCTCACATTTCATGCCTCCTTCAGAACCAGTACACTCTCAGCAGCCACCTGCAAGGGAAGGTAAAACCATTGCATCTACTTCTTTTACAGCTTCTACTAGTATTGCAGATCCATCTATATCAGTTTATGACATTAAGATTCAGGGCGACTTATATCTAGATTCAGTCCCTACTTCCAAACTGGAAGCTAGGAAGATGACTAGAAACTCACTTGACACTCAAAAAGGAAAGACTCTTGCGCTATGCCATACTATTTTGCCTCCTTCAGAGAGGTGCAATAGACTTCTTGTAAGATGCAATATGGAAAGGGCTCAGTCTTACTACATTCAGAAGAATGGATATGATCATACACCTCTTCATTCAGCAAGAGACAAAGATTACATTTCTCCTTCCTCTCATCATCATTTCTGGAGAAGAAAGAGAATTCTACATGCCAGGCCCCAGAATACATGTGCACAACACACCATGCATGCTGCTTCAATACCTCACAGAGATGAAGATTGCAGCAACATATTTTCAATTTTTTCAAACTTGAGACTTGATTCTACCTGCTTAACTAGAAGGAGGGATTTTTTCCCATGTGGTTTTTTCCCTAGGTCCTTGTATTGAGCAGTTACTTTATCTTACTTGATGTAATGGGTGACCTATGGTCTTAGTTACCAGGGCCCACAGTTTGTCCAAGTTAGCATTCAGGGGGGGTGTTAGGATTATTAATCCTCCCTTGTCCAAATTTGGTCATATGTCTAAATCGGGAGTCATGTCTAAGTCGGGAGTCCATCTAGTCTATTTATAGTCATTAGCACCATTGGGTAAACTTGACCTAATTGGGGCACATGTTTCAGTTACTAAAGTGTGGGGAACACTAATTGAGGCTCACTGCCACTTATTGCACTTGATTGCATAAGTTTAGGAGTCTCCTAGATCAATCCCTAAAATTTAAGAAGCCACTGGGAGTGCTAAAACCAACCAAGGCTAGTTCACTTCAGTTAATGACTATTCAAGCTAAGTTAGGAGTCAGTTAATTTCAGTTCAAGTCCTCCACATTCATTTAGCGCTAGGTTTACTTGACTGCACACATGTGGGGCACATTTCTCACCTACCACAGTTAGTTAGCCATTGGTCAACACTGAATGTAACACTTGAGTTGTGTTTTAGAGCTCCGATGAACTTCGGTTATGGTTTAGACAAGGACAGATAACTATTGGGTCCTCTGATAGTGATTTAGACAAGTCTTGGTTACCTACAGTCAAGTAGAGTCTAATCAATTTGAACTTCCTCATGTGGATTCGAATTGCTTGTGGCTATTAAATCCATTTTACTTCATTGTAATTATCATCTGAATTACTTTTTTGATTAATGAAAGCATTCACAGCTGCAAGCCTTTTGCACTGTTTCATTCTTCAATTGCTGAGTAAATTGTGAGATCTTCTTTGTGAGTTGTGTATTTGTCTACAGATCTATATGCTCAAATTTACAATCCCAACCATAAAAGCATATATTCTAAAAAGTGGGAAATGTTGAAAGATAATGGTACCAATGTGATCAAATATCCTAACGATAAATCAATGTGGAATGCCAATAATCCACAACAAATCAATTTGGGATTGATTGATTTGTCCACATATCGAAAGTTGTGTTCAACTCTTAGTAGTTTGTATCGACATGTTTCATCAGTTGCGACACCACAAAAATGATACAGAAACATTATAAGGATTTGAGGACAAAGCCTTTCTAAGGGAGTAGCAATGTAATGAACATAAATAGGATAATAATTAAATAAAATAATAATTGTTAATTATTATAGTAGTTAGCTATTAATGTGAAGGGACATAACTCTTCATTATGAAATTCTCAAGCCATATTAAAGCCGAGATATGTTGTAATATCCTATGATCAATCAACATGTCTATTTTTATCAACTCATGGATTATTTGTATTTTAGAAAGTGGAAGTTCGAGAATTTACAGTAAAACAGTTTTTTACCATTACAACACCCATACAAGAGAACAAGAATGACAAGAGTTTCAAAGAGGAATTTCTTTTTATCCCACATCACAAGGCTTGTTCATTTACAATTGTTTTCAAGACCAAAATAAGTTGTTCACCCTCCATTGATCCTTTTCTTGATACAGTAGTTCTAGTTAAGCTTGTGATGGATATTAATCCCAATGTATTTGTAGGAAGCTGCTATTATCATACAAAAAATGAGATGAAGTGACCTTCTTAGATTTTATAAACATAAGTTTGGTTTTGTCGGTATTGAGAGTCATGCCTATACCAAAGTAGAAATCCTTGAGAACTCTTGATCACTTATCAAGACCAAAGGGGCATATTGTTAAAAGAACAATATCATCCACTCAAGAAGGAGGATGATGACAGTTCCTACTAATGTTGTACCAATGCATCCTATCTCTATTAAACAACCTTCTAACTTATCAATGCATATACCAAAAAGGGTAGGTAGAGGAGGAATCCTTTCTTAACAACTACATTAAATTTAATATCTTCCAACCAACCCTTAGTGTCATTAAACTTGGAAATGACATTCCCATACAACCTTATCGCAACAACTCTCAACTTGAAAGGAACCTTTAACTCTTCTAATATTTTCCGCAATCTATTTCTAGGCATTGTATCAAAAGATTTCCTAAAGTCCACAAAGTGATAAATGAGATTGATCTTATTATTTCAACATTCCTCTACAATAATCCTAAGAATAATGAGGTATTTTACATTGGAATGATATCTTCTAAAATGACTTATCTTTTAGCACTTTTACCTTGACTTTCTAGTCATACGTTGATCTTATTGTCCAAAATAATACCATATAAATTGGCTAAGAGAGGTCTAATCATAATGGTCCTATAAATAGAGGGGTTATTTTTATCGCCACTTTTAAAAATGGGTACAATAAGGCTCCGATTCCAAGTTTTAGGGAATCCTTGCTTGAGTACTATATTTAAGATCTTATGCATGTGAGGGATGAGGATATACCCCCAAATTTTTAGGATTTTTCTTGGCATCCTTCATTGTCCTTAGATTTCCCATTCATGAGGTGCTTAATCCCAAAATATGCATCTCCTAAAGAAAACCTTCATCCTCCATGAAAAGGGGTTGAATGTTGTCCACAACATCATTTTATTCATAAAGCATCTTAAGATAACAATTCCAACCTTTCAATATAATCATGTTATTCTCTTTATATTTGCAAGGTAGAATTTGTCTCCAAAATTTCTTAGGATCCATGTTAAAGAAGTGTAGAAGCTTCTCCTGCTTATTATTCATATAGGCATTACTTTTAATGAAAGTTTTGAACTTTTTTATCTTGTCAAATTTTAGGGACTCATTAATAAGTTCTTTTATTTTTCGTCTTGTGATTATACATTCTTTATCATACCAAGGTTTGGTCATTGTATTTCTATTTTTGTATGTGTTATCCCTAAGCCTTCTACATTGGATTTCTACATGGAAAATCTAGGGAAGTTTAGATATGGGTATCAAATAGGTTACGGTTTTGAGTTTGAAGGTAGTGGGTTTTAAAAATAGTAATCCACTTAGGTCCAGGTGGAATTATCAATAGAACAAAATAAATAAAAATAATACAACATAAATTTAAAGGATTATTAGTTTAAAATCAAGCACGAGCCCAAAATTTATCACAAATTCTAGTATGCAAATATATGCAAGGAAAGCTTCCCATTCCTGTCACATTCACATATGTTTTCTCCATGAAATAATAGCATTATTACAGGAATCTAATGAAAACAAGGAATCTACAAAAGCAATGTGCACTTAAATCTTAAATTCCATTAGATCTGGGTTTTATTGCTTATGCAGTGCATGAATAGTTCTGTTTTCAAAATACAATTAGCAATAAAACAAAAAAGAGGCACAATGCTGAAACATAACTTAAAATGATATTCAAACACACATAGCTTACTGTATATTTAAAATAAATCTTACATATGTTCCACCAACCTTGTCTTCCAAAATCGAACCTCTCCACTCAGCTTCCTGAAGGAAGAAGAACCCCTCCTTATTTTTAATTCATAATTTGTATAGAAAGTTTTACAAATATGAGTTCCAAAAATAATGGATCTATAATGAACACATAATACTCTAATGGATGAATCTTGAACCAAATCATTTATCTTTCATGTGTTGGTTGCAATTATTAAAAGAGATGATAAATCTAATGTATAAGTCGAACTAAAGAGGTGCCTTTTAAACTTCCTAAACGTGCATATTGTTGTTGTGATTGTAACTTCGGAAGATATTATGATGTATATTATCATTGTATATTGTTGCACCCCTTTCGAGGATGTTTTCCCTCCGTTCGTGATGTCATTATTGTGTATTTCTATTTAGTTAAACCCTTGGTTGTAAGTTGGGGAAATAGTCCCCAAAATAAATAAAGGAAAACATATTTTGAAGTATTCCCAGGTAGGTTGGCCCTAATTAGGTAACTTGGCCGACCTAGTTAGTTAGTTGAGTCACACAACTGATGTGTATAAATAGGGAGGTGTCCTCCCTCATTTGATATACACTCGCACACTCTCTCATGTGCGCATTAGGAGAGATATGACAAGTTTGCTAGAGGAGAAAGAGAGAGAGTTTAAGAAGACATCTTATTCTTGGGGTTTTCCATCTTGTGATATTGTATTAATGGTATATCTTATTGTGCTCATTATTCTTTCATATAAAGATCCCAATCAATTTGAATTAAAGTAGAAAAACTAACATGGTATCATATCCACCCTGAAAGAAGGCACTATGCGGCTGAAATACTACTACAATTGCAACTATTGGAGATTAGGGTTTCATTCTTGAAAACCCTAGAAGACAAAATATAGATATAATGGGATTTTTTTCTATAACTCGAGTTGGGAGATGGCTTGGGAGATGAAACTCATACAAAACAGAGATGAAAATTTTCTATATGTTTTGTGATATTTTCATCCTCAAATTAACTATACTTTAGGAGATATGATTCCTCCAAATCAGGGTTCTAGCCTCTTCCAAAATCTAGTCTTAAATAGGTGACGTAGGGATAATTCCTATATCTTGAGCTAGAAAGGTCCAAATAAAATTTTGCAAGATGTTGCAGATACGAAAAATATTTTATTTTATGTGTTGTAATTTTCAGACCCCGAAGTTGAAATAGTGACATGTGGAAGTCTGTACAAGTTCAATATACTGAACCAGTCCTAAAACAAGTCACCTTGGGAAACTTATCATAAGTTCCACTTGGGGAATCCAATTATGCACTAACCTGTCGGGTTGGAAATAATACATATCATGATATCTTATGACAATGTTTTAGACCTTGAAGAGTATTAATTTCGGAAATACAACAAAATCAAGATCGAATAATTTTGTAGAAGAAATTGGAGAAACTAGGGTTTCTTATTCTGAGCACTTGCCTCCATATTAGAATTGGTGTGCCATTCGATCATCAAGCAATGAGTGCAATCTGATTCTTAATTATTATGCAGTGAAAAGGAATGAACAATACACACTAGACAAATCAAATCTCACAGGAAATAGACAAGTATTTCTCGGTAATTACAGTATTATCTTCATTAAAGAATCAAGTGTTACAATGGTGTTACATAAGGAGGAATTCGAATCATTAGGGATGAATTCGAATCCACCAACTAGATATAACTGTATATGAATGCATGGATAGCAAACTATTTCTAAATCACTATCGAAGTCCAAGATACTAACTACAGATGTCTAATTCAGTCTATCCATTAGTTACAATCAATCAAACTAGTCTAATTGTAGTTGTAGGTCAGAAGTAGATGAGATTGGGTGCCTTCCCACATGTATCCAGGAATAACTGGAGATAACTGAATTGGATAATATCTAACTGAATGTAACTGAAGCATAACTAAGTTTAACTAGTTACCAACTGCCAAAAAATGAAGGAGGTTGGTGCCGACACTCCTAGTGGCTCCTAAAATGTAGGGATTGGTCAAGGAGGCACCTAAAATTATGCATGAAAGTGCATTCAGTATTAGTTAGCCTATATCAGTGTTCCCCAAACTCTAGTGATTGGTATATGTGGCCCCATTAGGCCAAGTGGACCCAATGGTACTAGTGGACCCAAATAATAATCAAAGACTCCTAAGTTTGGGAAATATAATCTAATAGACAGTTTGGTATAGGGAAGATTATAAATCCTAAAACTAACCTGTTGGGTTGGAAATAATACATATCAATATATATTATGACAATGTTTCAAACCTTGAGGAGTATTAATTTCAGAGATATAATAGAATCAATATCGAACAAGTTTGTAGAAGAAATTAGAGAAACTAGGGTTTCCTATTCCTGGCACTTTCCTCCACTGATCAGTTGAAAAAGGAGGACCATCAAACTCACACTATGATGGTGCATATTTATATTGAATAATTTTCTCATTATGTGGATTTTCAAATTTTGTCCTAACACTACTATCGAGGAAAACTAGGGCATCCAAATTTTTGTAGTTTTGTCCACGGTTTTGGGGAAATGAGTATGATGCTTAGCTTGACTTGAGGAGGCACATATTTCTTTCCAATCAAATATGAAAGCTACCTGATTTTAAAAATTAGTTTTTCTCTATCAAAACTTAGGTCCACCCAAAGATGTCTTCCAGAAAATATTTTAAGCAAGCATTAAGTTGAAGCAATCTCATTGGTAAGTTCTATCCTCTCTATTTCCATCTGAGGTTCTCATTTTTATCATAATTCCACACAGTACCAAGCTTGAGGAAAATATTAAAGGATTTGATAACTTCTGAGCATGGAATTAAAGAGTGATTCTCATACTTGAAGAAGCATCACTTGGAGAACTATATCAAAAAAGAAGTTGCATAGCACAAGAATGACCTAGTCAAATCCAAGAGGGTTATTTCCATCTCCATTGTATCTCACACGTATCATCCTTGAATACTCCCAAGGATATGTTCAGTGCAATGACTAGCTTGTACGAAGGAAACAACATCAACAAGAAGATGACCTTGAGAAATTAACTCAAGGATGTGAATATGCAAATGTCAGAAATATAACTCCAGCATGTTGTAGAAAGTGTTGATGTATTTGTAACTTCAGAATGTATTCACTTGTATATATTATGTATTGTACCCCGATGTTTATTTCGAGAAGTATCTGTAATGTAATTGAGTCATGTCATGCCCGAATGTTTTGATTGGGAGATTCAATAATGTAAATAAGTCATGTAAAGTCATAGAGTATAACCCTCCTTATTGATCAAGGGTTAAAGTCCCCACAGTTGTGGGGCCCTAGGGTTATTAGACTCTCCTAGAGAAGTCAGCCCTAGTGAGTTATTGTCAAGTCAAGAATTAGTATAAATAGAGAGGGAGCCTCTCTATTTAACACAAATTAATGCACATTCACTCACACTCACTTGTAGCGCATAACTGAGAGAGAGAGAAGAAGCTGGGACAAGAGAGAGAGAGAGAGAGAGACTACTACTGTTGGGAGATCATCTTATTGTCTTTGGGTTTTACTTTTGGTGTTGATTCTATATCTGAGGAAGTTGAGGGGTTTTATCCTTTATGGTTTCCCCGAGGAAAATATTTGTGTTCATTGTCTCTTGTGATTGATTGCTGTGCTTGTTATTCTCTCAGATAAGATCCTAAGATCATATAGCTTAAATATTAAAAATCTAACATGGTATTAGAGCTAACCTGAGAAGAAGACATTGTGCAGCTACTGAAGCTAAGGATTCCCAATTTTTGGATCTCTCTCCACATATTTTCAGCAAAAGGAGGTTGGGATGACTCTCCTCTCTAGGGCACATCTTTTTGTCGAAGCAGAATCTAATTATGAGCATTTTCAGTTTTTTACACGACACTGCTGCCAAAAATTAGGACTTTCAATAGAAGTAAAATTTTTGAGTGAGCCCAGGCCTGGATTGATCTCCTCCCCAAAATCGAAGTTTAGAGATCAAGATCAAAGTTTTTGGTTGGGTAGAACTCTGGGAAAGTCAAACCCTAATCTGCTCCTGAACCAGAAAACCAACTCTGCAGAAATTCAGCTCCAGATCTAGTTCCGACATCTTAACCTGGTAAGATATAAATATTTTGCATTTCCATTTGAATATCTCTGTTAATATGTCTCATCATACAAATATTGATGAAAAGATTGAGGGAGATGATAAATTCTGAGCTTGGAAGTATAGGATCTCCTTGGTCCTGGAAGAAAATGAGTTGGACTCTTACATCAATGAAGAGGTTCTAGTCCCAGAGGGAGATGAGGCTAAGGCCTTACACAAGAATAAATTGGTCATTGCTAATAGGATTATTGCTGATTCAATTAAGGATCACCTCATACCATAGGTGTCCTCTCCAAAGACACCTAAAGAGATGTTTGATGCCTTGACCAAGTTATTTGAAGGGAAGAACATAAACCAAAAGATGACTCTAAGAAAACAATTGAAGAATGTAAAGATCCAGAATGCGGAGACCATCTAGTCTTACTTTACATGGGTCTCTCAGATCAAGGAACATCTAGAACCGGTAGATGAAGAAGTAGAGAATACAAAAATTGTGATGACCACCTTGAATGGTCTCCTTAGGGCATGAGACTCTTTCATTCAAGGGATCTGTGCCAAAAGGAAGCTAGTCAAGTTTAGCAGACTGTGGGAGGAATTTTCACAAGAAGAAGCTTGAATATCAGCTTGAGAATAAAAGATGGGAAGTGAAGATCAAGCTCTCACGGTATGATCCAAGAAAAGTAGAACATACCATCACAAAGGTAATCACTCTCACCAAAATAAAAACACTAGAAATTCTAATAAAGATATGTCCAAGTACATCTTCTTTACATGTGATGAAAGAGGAAACCTTAGAAGAGATTGTCCTAGAAACAAAGATAGATCTCACAAGAGGAATGGAAACAAGAAAACACATCATGCTCATGATGTAGAAGATGATTAGCCTTCCAAGAAAAGAATCAAACAAGACAGTGATGAAGAATATGTTTTAATTTCCGCTCTCACGGGAAACATCACACATGGAAGCAATGATTGGATTATAGACAGTGGGGATTCCAAACACATGACAAAATTCAAAGAATCATTTTTGAAACTATCAGAACATGAATCACCCCACAAGGTGAAACTTGGGGATGACTACCAGTATCCAATAAAAGGTAGTGGAGAATCCTCCTACAAATCAGACTCTAGAAAGTCTATGAAAATGAAGGATGTCCTATTGGTACCAGGACTAAAGAAGAACCTTCTCTCCATCTCTGCATTAGATGCAAAAGGCATAAGAGTTACATTTATAGATGGCCAAGTCATCATGTGGCCAAAATGAAATACTATTGACGATGTAGTAGTAATTGGAGAACAAGAGGGAGGACTATATAGATTAAAGGGCCAACCAGAACAAGCTTTGGTTCATGACTCAGTAGAACAAAATGAAATTTGGCATAGAAGGCTTGCACATGTACACTATAGGGCACTACCACTTGCAAGCAAAGCTGTTGAAGGTCTTCCAGAAATACAAGAAAAACATGAAGGACTATGCAAGGGATGTGCGAAAGGAAAGAACACAAAGAAGACATTTCCAAGTAGCGAAAGCAAGGATAAAGGAATATTGGAAATTATTCACTCCGATGTATGCGGTCCGATGTCATCTAGTTCATTAAGCGAGTATGTATCCTATGTTTCTTTCATTGATGATTTTTCTAGGAAGACATGGATATACTTCATGAAGAGCAAAGATGAAGTATTTAGCAAGTTCAAGGAATTCAAAGCCTTGATCGAAAACTACACAAAGAAGAAGATCAAGAATTTTTTATCAGACAATGGCAGAGAATTCACATCAAATGAATTCAAGGAATTATGCAAAGATTCATGGATTAAGAGGGAGTTGACCACTCCATATAATCCACAACAGAATGGTGTTGTAGAAAGAAAGAATAGAACGATCATGGAAGCTACAAGGGAAATGCTTCATGATCAAGATCTTCCCATGCATCTATGGGCAGAAGTGGCTAGAATAGTTGTGTATGTACAGAACCACACTCCACATAGAGTACCCAAGAACAAGACACCTAAAGAATATTTATACACAATGAGCCAACTGAGTTTTACCCTAATCAAGTCAGCCCCACTAAACTGTTTGGGCCGACTTCACCTAGGAAGACTGAAAACAGTATATTATATTATTCATTAGGATACTATTGGCCCGACTAACAATGAAGGCTTTACCTCATGACTCTATGATGACAAAATACAATAGTAACAACCCATAGAAGTAATAATAACATCTCCCTTGGGTTACATCAGTAAAATACATTTAGAATATCCTTTGAAGTTACAATAATCAACACTCCCCCTTAACGATAAGGTTATTCTACTGACAACATCATCATAGAAAATATGGGCATAGAGATACAATATCTTCAGCAATACATCGAGGTAATACATATGTACATCATAGGAAGTTTTCACAATCAATAAATGTAACATTTACTCTTCATCTTTTGCATCACATGATCACTTGATCTTTTTGCAGCAATGCTTCTCTCTTTCAATACTTCATAGCAACATTTTGATCTTCTGATCCTTTGCAGTACTTTGATCCTTCGCAGCAGCACTTCAATCTTCTTGATCCTTTACATCAGCACTTTGATCTTCTCGATCCTTTGCAGAAGCACTTCAATCTTCTTAATCCTTTGCAATAGCACTTCGATCTTCTGCAGCAGCCTTCTAATCTTCTCGATCCTTTGTGGCAGCACTTCGATCCATTCAATACTTTTGATCCTTTTGTATAAGCACTTCAATCCTATGATCCTTTGCAGCCACACTTCTATCTACTTAACCCTTGGTTTCTATACTTAAATATACTTGATCATTCACCGCCACGCTACTTGCAGTACACATTATCTATTTGTGAGATGATAAATCCTGATCACTTTAGGACATAAGTCCAAGGAAGATGCAATTCTCCATTAGCATGATCCTTGATATCAATCAACTAAATCGTCTACAACTAAATGTAGATTTCGTTTGCACCCGGTGCAGGCCCTATCATCTGTGAGGAATCATCATAGACCATCCATACCACTGAGGTTAGGAACTTAGGACCACCCCCAAGTGATTTTTATACTAAGGTATCTACACTCACATGTAGCAAACAATCGTTATTTTTTACTTCAAATATGACAAGAATTTAGTGGAAATTTTAGGCATGATTTATATTCTACCATAATTCAAGTTTGTGTATGGTGGAACAATGCCCACTCTATGGTTTTTTCCCAATTTTGAATTGATTTAGATCATAAAATATTCAACAAAAATTCCAGATCTATGAAGACTCTATATCTTACCAAATTTCAACAACCAAAAGAAAGTTTTCTACAAAATTAGATTGCTCCTACTTAAGCTCCTACTAATATGTTTTCTTCTTCTCAAGATTGTGTGT
>LPNX010329268.1:4596-26556 GCA_001517045.1 Pseudotsuga menziesii
TATTCCTCATGAATCTTTAGAGGCTGTGACAGTAGGAGGATACTACATACCTAAGAAAACAACGGTAATGGTAAATCTGTGGGCTAAAGGAAGGGATCCCAATGTTTGGGGGATAGATGCTTCTGAATTCAAGCCGGAGAGATTTATGGAAGCCGAACATATGAATTTAACAGGTCAATCAGACTTCAGTATGATACCGTTCAGCGCAGGAAGGAGAGGATGCCCAGGGGCTTCAATGGCTATTGCTACGATAGAGCTTGCAGTGGCTCGGGTGGGGCAGACTTTTGATTGGACAGTTGAAGGTGATCCGTCCCAGCTGGATATGAAAGAAGCGTGCAGATCGACGATTCCAAGGCAAGTTCCGCTCTCGTACTTCCTGATTTCATAAGGAATAAGTTGGGAGGAGATCGATCTAACTGGATTGGATACGTTGCAGTTACGGAGGATGAGAAGGAGATTAAACGACTGGGACGCAGGGACATTATGGTGGCACTTAGAGGCACTGCTACGTACGCAGAATGGCTGGCTAATATCACGTATATCTTAACTCCTGCCCGACGTTTAAACCCTTTAACGCCCAATTCTGTCGATATGAAGGTAGCTATGGGTTTATTGGGCATCTACACTTTAGAGGATTCGACATGCAGGTTCAACAATGGAAGCGCCAGAGAGCAGCTTGTGTTTGAGATTGCGAGACTGGTACAGAAGTACAAGGGAGAGGAAATGAGCATAACCCTAACGGGGCACAGTATGGGCAGTGCATTAGCAATCTTATGTGCTTACGATATTGCTGAGCTGGAATTGAATCGTTATTCAGGTACGAGGATACCCATCACAGTGTATTCTTTTGCTGGTCCCCGAATGGGAAACGCCGCCTTCAGAGATCGGTGCGAGGAGCTGGGCCTTAGGATCCTGCGTGTCGTGAATGTTCACGACGTTGTGACGAAGATACCCGGCGTAATAATTAACGAGAATTTTCGGGTCACAATCATTTATCCATGGAGGTATGCTCACGTTGGGGTTGAACTTGCGCTGGATCATAAGCTGTATTATACGCAGTTCTCCAAACCGAAAGATCATCATGATCATCCCTCCTGCATATCGACGATTCCAAGGCAAGTTCCGCTCTGTGCTTATCCAAGCTTGAGGGTCAGATTTCCACTGTGTAAAACCTACACGAGAGAAGGCATCGTATCTCTCTATTTGCAATGGTTTTCCATAATATTTGCTTTCACTATTTTTTTTTTGCCGACATGTTAGGTGACATCACATTACAAGATCTCTCCCATAATATTTACTTTCACTATTATTTTTTGCCGACATGTTAGTAACATTACATCACGTGACAAGATCTCCCCCATAGTATTCACTTTCACTATTATTTTTTGCCGACATGTTAGTAACATTACATCACGTGACAAGATCTTCCCCATAGTATTCACTTTCACTATTATTTTTTGCCGACATGTTAGTAACGTTACATCATGTGACAAGATCTCCCCCATAGTATTCACTTTCACTATTATTTTTTGCCGACATGTTAGTAACGTTACATCACGTGACAAGATCTCCCCCATAATATTCACTTTCACTATTATTTTTTGCCGACATGTTAGTAACGTTACATCACGTTACATCACGTGACAAGATCTCCCCCATACTGGGCTGTAGAGCGCCTCTCGGCGCAATTACAAAATTTATTTTTTATGACCGTCATTTATGTAACGTTACATAATGTTACAAGATCTCCCCCATATTGGGCTGTAGAGCACCTCTCGATGCAAAAACTCTACGATTTGGGTTGAAATAAACTGATTTTGATAAAATCTGGTTGGGATTTTTAAAAATTTAGGTTACAGTTGTCAATTTTTGGAATTTGGGGTGCCCCAAGGGTTTTTTGGGGTGTTGAATCCATTTCTATCATCAAAATTGGGATTAAAACATATTTATATTCTGATTAAAAAAAAAAGTCACATTCTCGGGAGAAAAAAAAAAGGTCATTCGATCCAAATCATCAAATTTTTAGACCTCTCCAAACATTTTTATGAAGGACCGGAATTCATATTTTAAAAAACTTTATGAATCCCTAGATATCAAAGATAATATTCAAACACTCTTTAAAACAGAAGAAAATTACTCACTAAAAGACATATTAGAGATAACATTCAGAATTTCCCTACAATAGAAGAAGGTTTCTCGTTATAAGACATAGATTTTGGGGTTAAACGCTTAGCAAATGGAAAAGATGAAGACATTGAAGGTTACCAAGCAAAAATATTAAAAATTTGAGGGTGTGTCCTCATCTTGCACATCCACAAGATTTTCAATTTGGCGATCAAGTAAGGTTTCCCTACACCATGGACTCAGAGCCTCATTAGTCCTATTTTTGAAATCAGTGATAAAAATAACCCCTCTAACTATCAAACCGTTATGACTATCTCTCTCTTAGCCAAGTTATACGGTATTATTTGAGAACATAAGATAAGTGTATAGCTAGAAAGGGAAGGTAAACAGGCTAAAGACTAGGCAGATCTTAGAAGACATCGCTCAGCCATAGACCACCTCGTTATGCTTAGGATCATTGTTGAGGAATGTCATAATTATAAATCCGACCTCTTTTGTTGCTTTGTGGACTTTAGAAAAGATTTTGATATACTCCCTAGAAATAACCTATGGAATACATTAGAGAAGCTTGAGGTTAGAGTTATTGCAATAAGGTTAAATGAGAAGCTCATTTCCAAGGTTAAGAACACTGAAGGGTAGTTGGTCGATAGATATAAACTGTAATATTGGAGTTAAGCAAGGTTTCCCCCTCTCCCCTACCCCTTTTGGCATATACATCAATAAGCTAGAAATTTTTTTAGAAGAAGTAGGTTATGCTGACATAACCTTAGTTGGAATAGTCATCATCCATATGTTTTATGTTCATGATATTTTTCTTATGGCCAAGTGTCCCTTTAATCATGATAAGCAATTAAGAATTCTCAAATATTTATGCTATAATATGGGTATGGTTGTTAACACCGACAAGACAAAAGTTATGACTATCAAGTCCAAGAAGATCACCTACACCAATTTTGTATATGACAATAACAACTTGGAGGAAGTGACTCCTTACAAATAAATCGGAAATGATATTCATCACAAGCTCAAATGGAACTATAACATTGAGAAAAGAATTAATGGAGGCTGGAAAGCTTATTTTAGTCTTGAAAACAATTGTAAATCAACAAACCTTGTCATGTGGGACCAAAAAATGTTCCTCTTCGAAATTTTGTCTCTCTCGTTATCTTGTATGGATGTGAAGTGTGGGGTTGCAACATTTCTATAGAATCTTAGAGAAAGTTTGAGCAAATCTAGAGGCGTTTTATAAATTATAAACTCAAAATTAAAAGCAATAAGCCATATCTTTTTCTCCTCATAGTAGTGGGCATTTATGTATCGAGAGCAAGGCTATGACTAGGTACATGACGTGCAAGCACAAGTCAAATAAATGGGAGATGAGAGACTTCCTAAAATTGCTTTAAAATCAATTCAAAACAACTTGTGCCTCAAGCGAGGTTGGTGTAAAGATGCTAACACTTGGTTAAACAATTGGGGGATTGGCAAAAATGACACTTTGCAAAATATCAATAATGTTAACTTGATATTATTATACATTTAAGTTTAAAGAGAAAATGTGGCGCAAGAAAGATTTAGAGGTTAAAAGAAATTAAGATACTGTAAGGAGGTCAATAATTGTAATCTACAAGATCATAAGTGTCTCTTGGTGTTAACAAGTTCAAAGAAGATGATTAATATAGCCAAGATAAGAACAAAATCCCATGAGCTACATAATGAAATAGGGCGTTGGACAATTCCTAAAACATCGTGGGAAGATAGTATTTGTCATCTCTGTGAACTATGAGCTTTGAGGATGAAAATCACTTTCTCTAAGAGTGCCCTATGTACATCAACATTAGATCTCTGTTTCATAGTCTTTTCTACTATGCAGGCCTTCCTAACCTCCTTACTTGCCAAAACTATAGTGAGCAATGAAAGATTTTCTCAATTTTTTTGAGCACAAGACTAAGATTTTGAAACAAGCCAAATAATTCCTTCTTTTTAAGGTTTGATAGATCAAAATTGGTCTAAGTGGACGTAAACCACCAACACCACTATCATCATTATGAAATAAATAAATAAAATTAATATTAATATTTCTTATATATATATATATATATATATTCTATTAAACTATCATGATTGTCCTATAAGGACTTACATATCAAGTGTTTTGAGATTTACATAAATACCACTAAAAATCCTTTATTTCCCATAATATCCATCATTTTTTTTCCAGAGAAAAAAATCATTTATTCATTGAATAACATGGACTGCTTATAAGAGCTTACATCACTGCATCTTAGTGCACATTAGTTTCAGAGCTTACATCATTGCATCTCTATGCATAGTAGTTTGAGCATTGCTTTATACAAAAATACAACAAAATCTCACATAGCTTTGAGTTCTTCATCCTTCCGCTGTGGTCATCTGTGAAAAAATTCTCTCATACATTTCAGTATATGCGTCCTCAGCACAAGCCCTAGCCTCAACATCCTTTGTGTCACGATTTTCTGTGCGTGATCTATCTTCTATTAGTCGCAAAACCATTGGTGATCCTGTATCTTTTGACCCTGTTTTTATATTGGAGAGAAAAACATAATGGTTCCATCTCTGGTGACAACCTCACCTTCTATTATTCCTGGTTGTATTGCTAATGCTTGCTTAGACAAGGTATCAGCCTCTGTGTTGAATTCTCTATATATGTGGTTAAAAAGGACTGCTTCAAAGGTCGGTTGGTATAATATCCATCACACACACACACACATATATATATATATATATACACCCCCACCAAAAAAAACATCCCTTATTTTGTGAATACTGAGCAATCCTATGTGTGTAATTAATTAATTTAACTCTTTATTTAAAACTCTAACAAAATGTTAAGCTAGTTGACCACTTCATTAGTGCTTTTATGTATTTTTATGAAGATGGTTTGAGATGGAATTCTAAACCTTTTGTGTTTTACTAAAACACTAAGTCTCGAGTTTATTTTCTTTTCACGAGAACGATTAAAATTTTTTATTAAAAAAGAATAGGTTGTGGCTTAACACCAAATCCATCTATTTACATACATTCCATTCTCCTTGAATTCCAAATAGCTAATGAAGATCAACCTATACCTTTCTGTTTCCACTAACATCATATTTAGGCTTACATGAATCATATCATCCTGTAAACATCCTGCCAATTACATCATTAATCTACCCAGATTTATCCTTGCCTATGGTTTTATTCCTGCCTCATCCTCAGCATCCACCTACACGTACCATCCAGTTTACATCTCATCCGTGTATCTGATCTTCGATGTGTAAGCGTTCACGTTGGTTGATTTTCGCCACCATCCTCAGCTCACTAGCATTAAGATCACCACCATCATTGAATTCCATTCCAAAAAAACCTACGTTAACTTCCATTCCCAGTGTTTCTTCAATAATCCAACATTCCATTCCTAGCTCGTGTAGCATTTGGCCGAACCGTGGAGGATTTTAAAATGGAACCAGTCCCTCAACGCACCTTTTCTTTTTCCAGTGACATAGTTTGCGACATTGGTTGTGTTTCCTTTCCCCAAACTGTGGTGTTAAGCGTTCCAATAGGAAGATTGACTCCGTTATTTGCAACTTTGTCTCATTAATATTTCTTGAGATGTGACACAATTTTATAGAGCCAAATTTAGGGAGCAGAATCTGAATTCTCTCCATATAGGAGTTTAATTTGACATTACGCAGTGTGTGTCCATGTAATATAGTGTTGATGAGTATTAGAGAGTCTCCAAATATGAGTATCTCCCTGTAACCCAAGAGTAGGGATATTTGACATCCTTTTATAAGAGCCAAGTTTTCTGCATTGTTGTTGTATTTGGTCCCCAACCCCCAGCTGTATCTGATGTCAGTGCTTCCTTCATGGGAGTAGACCACCCCTCCCACACCCGCTAATCCCAGGTTGCCTCTATAAGGTCCATCGAAGAACAAGCAATTTTTATTCTAGTCTTTCCTCCATATATCAAATCTAGATCTAAAGAGTCTTATTTTCCAATGTTGGGTGTTTTTGGACAACTTAGAAGGTTGGGATAGTCTAGTGGGAGAAATTCCCTTATCCACTTCCCTTCCATCTTGGAGGTAGTGGAATCCAAGTTCTTTCCTGAAGCTTTTAAAGTTTCCAATAGGAGTCCTTTAGCTTGTCCAGCTACTTGGACTCGGTTGGGAGAGATGTTCCTTAAGATGGCTCGGTTCTTGGCTATCCAGATCTTCCAGCAGATGTAATTTGGAAGTGCCATCCATATTTTTTCCCACATCAGCATGTGTCTCAAAGGGAAAGGGTCCCTTTTCTGCCATGAAGTGAAGAGTTGAGGAAATTAGTGTAGTTGGGAGATGTAATCTAAAGGTATTTGAGGAGTAAGGTTCAGACTTGCAAGGAGAAATTGCATTCCAAAAAAGGATGGTCGATGGTTTCCAAGGCTTTGCAACAAAGCAGACATCGGTGAGGGCCAAGGGTGCCTCTTTTGACCAAATTTTCCCCAGTCGGTATCTTTTTGTACCCAAGGAGCCAGGAAAAAAAATTTACTTTGGGGAGTCCAAATGGAAGCCAAACCATTTTCCAAAGATTCTGCTAAGAGTTGGGGTGTTTTTCAGTTTGAAGAAGCTTATATCCCATACCAGTATTATATTCTCTAGTCTTCCCCCACCCTCTCTTATCTGGGTAAGAAATTTGAATTGTAGTGCATCCTGAAAGATGGTTTATAAGGGATTTCTTGGGATTTGAAAGGGTCGGGGGAACCTCTGGGATGATCCAATTCTCCCAAATTCCATCCGCTGACCAAATTGAGATTTCATATAAGGTTTTAAGTTTTTTCCCTAGAGTCCATTCTCGAATTCCATCTAGCTCAGTGATGCTATTGAGGGGAGGTGGCCAAGAATGTTGACCGTCCATATTAATATCTTCTTCCCATTTTCTAGGATCCAATGAAGTTGAGGTTGGAATAATTCCATCCCTTTTATGCACAGATTCCATAAAGGAGTTCCTTTTGGAAGGGGTTGGGTGTCCAAACATCTTCTTCCAGAGCTAGTAAGGTTTTTTTTCTGGATAGTTTGGCCGACCCAATGGATTTTTTGAGATAGAGTTTTCCAAAAAACTTTTCCACCCATTACCAGGACTTTTAAATGAGGGTCTTGGATATGCAGGCCTCCCTATTTTGGGATCTTCTAACCATGTTCCAGTTGACAAGGTGAAACTTTTTTTGGTTCCCTTTCACCCCTCTCCACTGAAAAGTTTTCAAATGCTTTGAGGTTTTATCTGTAAAGGATTTTGGAGCTAGTAATATGGATGATTGATAAACAAGGAGGGTGGAGAGCACTGATTTTATTAGCACCAGCTTCTCAGAGGGATTCAACCATCGTCCTCCCTAGTCACTAAGCTTGGCCTTTATCTTATTATCCACTTCCTTCCAATGATTTTATTTATATGCACTGGATGAGATAGGGAGTCCTAGGTACTTGAAACTTCCCCATTTGTTAAAGCCTTGCATTCCCATCATTCTTGCAATTCTTGTAAGAGCCATATATTCCATGTTCCATCCATAAATGGAGATTTTTTTATAGTTAATTTTCCTACCTAATATAGTGCAGCAAGAATGAAGGGTTATTTTGAATGATTTTGTAATGTTCTTGGAGGCTCCTCCTAGGAAGAGGGAGTCGTCAGCAAAGAAGGCGTGGCTTATAGGGTTGACTCCCTGATCTGTTCTTATTCCTGGCATGTTCCCAGTCATCATTTCCATCTGCAGTTTCCTTCTCAGTGATTCAACAATCAATATATAAAGTAACAGGGAGAGAGGGCATCCTTGAATGATCCCTTGAGTATCTTGAAAGAATCTGGCATTCCTTTCATTGATTAAGGGAGCTATCCACAGTCCCCCAATGCAAGCATTAATTTTCATTATAAACTGAATGCTGAATCCAATTTTTTTTAGAACTCTGTACAAAAATGAGTGCTTGACTCTATCGAACGATTTTGTCATATCCACTTTTATTATCATGCATTTCTCCTTTCGTGCCTTGTTGGAATGGATCATTTCTTAAACTAGGATGACATTGTCTAGGATATGTCCTCCTTTGATGAAACCTCCTTGATTCTGGGAGACTACCTTATGAAGGAGAGTTTTTAATCTATTTTCCATTAGCTTGGAACATATTTTTGTAAGATACATTACATAGAGAGATCGGCCTGAATCGAGCGAAATTTCCTGGGTTGGTCTCCTTAGGGATTAAAGGCAAGAATGTAGAGTTCATTCCTCCCCCAATTTTGGCTTTTTGCCAAAAAATTCTTATCATTCTTATCATATCCTTTTTTATAATGTTCCAGCAAGCTCTGTAGAAGTGGCTAGTGAACTCGTCCGACCCTGGTACTTTGTCTAGATCAATGCTCCATATCATGGATGTAATCTCTTCTTCTGAAAAGGGATTTAGGAGATTCTTATTCTCTGTAGGATCAAATCCGGTATGTTCTCCAGGAATTCCTTGGTGTTTTTCTCATCCATGTATCCTTCCTCAAGGAAGAGGTTTTTAAAATGGTTGTACGCTTCCTCTTTTAAATGGTCATTCCCTTTAAATATCTTTCCATTTTCCAATTTGTTGGGCCCAGAAATGGCCTCTTTTGATCACCCTTAATTGCCTCTTCTTGTTCTATCCTACCCCATTGAGCATGCCAAATAAACATTTTACCCCCACTCTACTCTTCAAACCACTTAGGTATGATTGATCATTGTTTTATTTTATTAATGCTTATGATTGTGATAATTAAGGCTTCATATCTCTCAACGCGCTAACATATGATGGTTTATAAAGGTATTTTGAGATATATGGACTGCAGGAAGATTGGGCTAAACAGGCTACGAAAAGGATGGGAATTCATTGCTCA
Organism: Pseudotsuga menziesii; assembly: GCA_001517045.1. NCBI lineage: Eukaryota > Viridiplantae > Streptophyta > Pinopsida > Pinales > Pinaceae > Pseudotsuga > Pseudotsuga menziesii. Next base: position 13,615 of record LPNX010329268.1, read on the forward strand.
AGCTGATCCCCATCCATCCTATCATTACCCAAGGAATGTGGTTCCAGTGCGATATCACGGACAAAGCTGTGTCAAGGTAGCTGTAACAGAATGTGTCAGACTTGGAGGTCAACAGTGCGTTGCTGCTTGTGTGTAGCCGTAATCTGAAGATATCGTCACTCCTGGGGCTTTGTCTAGATCAATGCTCCATATCATGGATTTAATCTCTGCTTTTGAAAAGGGATTTAGGAGATTCTTATTCTCTGCAGGATGGATCAAATCCGGTATGTTCTCTAGGAATTCCCTGGTGTTTTCCTCATCCATGTATCCTTCATCAAGGAAGAGGTTTTTAAAATGGTTGTACGCTTCCTCCTTTAAATGGTCATTCCCTTTAACTATCTGTCCATTTTCCAATCTGTTGGGGCCAGAAATGGCCTCTTTTGACCACCCTTAATTACCTCTTCTTGTTCTATCCTACCCCATTGAGCATACCAAATAAACATTTTACCCCCACTCTACTCTTCAAACCACTAAGGTATTATTGGTCATTGTTTTATTTTATTAATGCTTATGATTGTGATAATTAAGGCTTCATATCTCTCAATGCACTAACATATGATGGTTTATAAAGGTATTTTGAGATATATGGACTGCAGAAATATTGGGCTGAACAGGCTATGAAAAGGATGGGAATTCATTGCTCAAGCTGATCCCCATCCATCCTATCATTACCCAAGGAATGCAGTTCCAGTGCGATACCCCGGACAAAGCTGTGTCAAGGTAGCTGTAACAGAATGTGTCAGACTTGGAGGTCAACAGTGTGTTGCTGCTTGTGTGTAGCTGTAATCTAAAGATATCGTCACTCCAAATTTTTCCATAACTCTGTACAAAAATGAGTGCTTGACTCTATAGAACGATTTTGTCATATCCACTTTTATTATCATGCATTTCTCCTTTCGTGTCTTGCTGGAATAATGGATCATTTCTTAAACTAGGATGACATTGTCCAGGATATATCCTCCTTTGATGAAACCTCCTTGATTATGGGAGACTACCTTATGAAGGAGAGATTTTAATCTATTTTCCATCAGCTTGGAACATATTTTTGTAAGAGACGTTACACAGAGAGATCGTCCTGAACTGAGCGAAAGTGCCTGGGTTGGTATCCTTAGGGATTAAAGGCAAGACCGTAGAGTTCATTCCTCCCCCAATTTTGGCTTTTTGCCAAAAAATTCTTATCATTCTTATCATATCCTTTTTTATAATGTTCTAGCAAGCTCTGTAGAAGTGGCTAGTGAACTCGTCCGACCCTGGTACTTTGTCTAGATCAATGCTCCATATCATGGATGTAATCTCTGCTTTTGAAAAGGGATTTAGGAGATTCTTATTCTCTGCAAGATGGATCAAATCTGGTATGTTCTCCAGGAATTCCCTGGTGTTTTCCTCATCCATGTATCCTTCCTCAAGGAAGAGGTTTTTAAAATGGTTGTACGCTTCCTCCTTTAAATGGTCATTCCCTTTAACTATCTGTCCATTTTCCAATCTGTTGGGCCCAGAAATGGCCTCTTTTGACCACCCTTAATTACCTCTTCTTGTTCTATCCTACCCCATTGAGCATGCCAAATAAACATTTTACCCCCACTCTACTCTTTAAACCACTAAGGTATGATTGGTCATTGTTTTATTTTATTAATGCTTCTGATTGTGATAATTAAGGCTTCATATCTCTAAATGTGTTAACATATGATGGTTTATAAAGGTATTTTGAGATATATGGACTGCAGGAATATTGGGCTGAACAGGCTACAAAAAGGATGGGCATTCATCGCTCAAGCTGATCCCCATCCATCCTATCATTACCCAAGGAATGCGGTTCCAGTGCGATATCCCGGACAAAGCTGTGTCAAGGTAGCTGTAACGGAATGCGTCAGACTTGGAGGTAAACAGTGCGTTGCTGCTTGTGTGTAGCCGTAATCTGAAGATATGCAAGACAAGCTCTTTTTAAATGCATACCAAAATTCTAGTAAAGAAAATGGAATGCAAAAAAATTTGTTTTATTCTTTTCAAATACTTCAAATTTCATAAAATATTGAAATGTAACCTTCTTTGTTTCTTTGCTTTCAATTGAAAATAAAATATTCAGTGATACTTGCAAAGGACCCAAAGTTAAAGAATATGAACAAAACAAGCATTCAATCAAGCAAACAAGAGTTAAGAGAATTTAATCACAAAGATGTCTTCAATAGTTTTTACTTGCAAACAAAATATCCAAGCTTTCAACAGTCACAAAACCAATAAACAGGAGATCAAGAGAAATCCTTTTTTGAAAACTTTAAGATTAAATCAAAGAGAGATTAAATATCAATGAAAAGGTTATAGTGAATCCAATGAATTCTTAAACCTTCAAGGGATCAATGTTTACCCAAGAAAACAAGAACCAAGAACTCAAATGAAAGAGGATTTAAATAGGATATCCCAGCTCCTAAATCAATAAATTATATTCCAAAATTAACCAAGAAGGATTGAAAGCTTTTAGAATCATAATGGCAAAGGTATGAATGCTCAAATATAAAAAAATAATTAGATTGGTAGTGACATGAGTTGAACAAGAGGATCAAGTTAACCTCAAGTGGAGTCATGCACCTAAGGATTGATAAGAGAATAAAAATACAAAAAAGAATCAAAATAAAGAAAATTACTCAATCCAAAAAGAATACAAGGATTTAACCAAGCAGCAGTGGTTCTGGTGAGCAAGTCTGAGAGAAAACAATGACAATAATTAAGCAAGACAAGGACAAAATTCATCCAAGGAGGTAATTATCACTCTTGTAAAACTACATACAAGGGGATAAAAAGGGTTTCATTGCACCCTCAAAGAATAGTAAAAATATACTCAATGATGATGGGGGGATGAAAAATTCAAAATACAAACACATACTTACAAAGATAAAGCAACAAACAAACACTCAAAAGGATAGAAATTGAGAAATGATCTATGGAATTCATTCCCAAACAATGTCGCCAAGTTCCTGTTGTAAAAAATCCCCCCTGCAGACAAGTGAAACCCCCCTTGAATCAAGACCCCTTTGATTAAAGAGAGAAGGGGAACAAATGGTGTAGTACTTACACCCTATATCTACTTTAAAATATCACAAGCAAAGAAATAATAGAATACAAAAGGATTAAGTAGAAAAACCTACCTCTTTCTGGTAGTTGTCCTCGCTGCTCCAACCTTTGGATTTTATGTCCAATCCCTAGGTGCACTAGATATCCTACAAATAACACAACAACACTTCCTTTGTCCACAAAGCACTATCAATAAAAATAAATATGTTTATATTGAATTAAACAATAATATGCATGCATATAATTTAGAACATAGACACGAAGGGAATAGACCAAATTTTATTAATCGAAAGCAATGAATAAGAGCATTTACAATATTTGTTTTGATGCAGCAGCAACTCGTCCAAGATTTCCCTTCCATCCCCTTAGGTGTGTTAATATCATAAGTGTGATTCTATAACCTTTCATTAATCCCTTCAATGGAGAATGACCCTCATTATATAGGATATGAAGGACGCAACAACCATGATAATATTTGGGGAAAAGATAGGATCAAGTGAGGATTTAGATTGACAAATGGGATTTGGACTTTCATAGGATAGAGAGGCTTGAATATTGGACCTAACCACTTGAATCCATCTGTATATTGAACCCAAAATATGACATAACTAGTTGCAACAACTTCATCGCCCCCTAATATTGAGCACAATAGAACGAAGTAGGAATTCATCGCTCCCATAAAAATGAGAAATGAGGGATAATTGGGTTTCATCTCTCCCCCATCATGGAGAGTGGGGTGATAGTGTTGGACAAAGGACATAAAATTGGGGTACAAATGTAGTGTTTCAACCTCCTAATGATGTGTTTTTCTCCAACAAGCTCAGGGATTATGGAAAATACTTTTTCATGATGATGAAAGTATGACACTTTATAGTGTGACAAATATGTGTATAACTCAATGATCCAATTCTAATTCTAGCATTAATGTGTGCATCCTCCCGACCTTAGAGTGTGGAGAGATATTTGAAGTTTGTTGATTTTGAGTGCTAGACCGACTCTAGAGTGTAGAGATAGATTTGAAGTCTTGTGATTTTGGGCACCAGAGGGTGGATGTGGAATTTGGAGAACGATAGAGACCTAGATTTTAGTGGAAAGAGTTTTGGGTTCTATGGGAGGATGCTAAAAAGAAGCCTCTAGTTGCCTTCAAGCATTCACATACAAGCAGGTAAGAGCTCAATTAGGATTCAATTCAATTTTGGTTTTTCTATAGTTTTTTTTTTCATTATAAGTTGTGTTAATTAATTTTCTTATATTTTGTAAATTGAATATAGTATCATGATTCAATTCAATTTCAATTTTTTCTATAGTTTTAGTTTTTTTGCTTATAACTTGTGTCAATTAGTTTATGTATTTTATGTAAATTTAATCTTGTTAATTAGTATCTTATTTTCTATAAATTGAATCTAGTATCTTGTCTAATCCTTTTAGTTATCCATATTTTTCTATGTGTCAGTCTGAGTTTGCAGTAAGGTAACCTTATGATGACTTGTTCCTCCTCCTAAATGAAATGTCCTTATTAGAAATTGTTGTTTGTGGTGGAAACACTACAAAGTGAACATTACTACAATTTAATAATGGGTGGTTATATTAATACAAAATAACTCACCTCTTGCTTAATCTATTTTTAGAAATTACTTCCTCTTTCTCATTAAATCTTCAAGTCCTACGCCCGATTCTTTTCCATTATCTGGTGTTTCTAAACCCTATGTTGTGAGAGGAGTGAACATTGGAATAAGATCAATTCATACTTTCATAATTTTAAGTCTATTATGGCCCACTATAGTATAGTCTACAACTAGATATGGCCCTTGAAAATTTAGACAATCTTAGCTGATTCAGAAACCTCCTTTAAAAAAATCTATCTTTATGAAAAATTGTGCTTTTAGGATTTTCCCAAAGAATTCCCATTAACACGTAAAAAAATAGAGGATTTTTTGTGAGAATAATTTTGACCATGTTTCATGGATACTGTATATATACATATCATTATGCTTTTTTTACATTATGCCCAATTCGATAGTTAACTATGTGTTGTCATGATATTATCATGAACATGTAAGCAATGACATACTTTCTCTTCATTATTGTACTTTATCTTGATTATTTTGTATGTTTTCTTAGCCTAGTTTTTATGATTTACATGCTTACCAATCCAAATATTGTTTGTAGCAACTTCTATGAGTTTGGTCTGGTTGAATTTGTTATGTCAATAGTTTGGAATTATTTATATTCTCTACAATTGCATTGCATATACCAATGCCAAATACAATGAATATATAAAAATCCTTTCTAAGAATATCGATACTTATTCTTGTGTAGAGATTTGTGTGTTCCAATTTCCAAACATGTCTTACAAGCCTAGGTTAAACTCANATATATTTTCAAGTTTGAAAATCTAATTTTCTAATGAATAGAGAGTATGATAACTATACACACACACACACACTTGATATACGGACAATATTGATCAACATTAAATGTTACATGGAGTGATTTGTAGTGGTGGATGTAAGTTGCAGTAATTAATACATTGAAGTAGGTGGTTGTTTAGCTTTCATTTCATGAAATGTTTATACTAGGAAATTGTGAAATATTAGATCTTACTTTTTATTTTACATTCACATCTAGGTCATGTCATTGTAATTAAAGTGAACGTGGAAATCAATAAAGAATTAATAATGTGTTGAGGCCTGGAAGATCACAGGCAACAACAACAAGGGATTCTCCCTAGTAAATGTTCTCAACTAGCCCGTTACTGTTTGGTATGGGGAATCCGTCCGGTTTACGGTCCGGCTACCGTAGGTCAAGTAACAAAAAAAAAAGGTTTTACCGGTTGCAGCCCGGTCCACCGTGTATGTTTTAGTTTTTTTTATATTTAAGTATGATATGCAAGTGCCTATCTAAGAATGCATATTGATAGAGAATACGAGGAGCGGTCACAATGTGATGCGCATGTTCTTACCTCTCATCTTAAACTCTCTTGCATCTAAATCACAAACAACAAGAAATTAAAACTAACTACCTAACCTATCCCTAGGGAGCAAGATTATCATTCATTAATGAGTTATGTTTTTCGCACATGCATTACGAAAAATCACAGATAGATGATACTTCTTTCAAAACACATGAACATTTAAAGATATTTGAACAACTAGATAGCCAATTGTTTATGAACAACATTCATTACTAATAGTGGAAAATTCATAGAATAAACTAGAGAGAATTCATACAAGAACATAGGTTCAAAGAGTTAGAATGATCTCACAGTTCATGGACACAAGAATGAAAACGAAATAGTTCACATTCAGCAAATCCATGGCACAGCGTTTGAAAAATTCCACAAAGCTTTCTCCAACAGGAAACTTGTAATTTCTTTATGCAAAAGGAAAAAGTTCTTCTTACATCAGATTCTCACAAATCTCTTTGGGAAAAAATCCCTTATTCCCTCTAATTCTCCTATATTTATACAAACAGAAAAACCTTTGGGTTTCCCCCCCGGGTGACCTTCGGGGTTCCCCCAACCGTTTAATCTGACAATTTTGTCCTTTGTGAGTGCTCATGATTCGTACAATACATTACATTTTAGATTAAGATTCACAAGCACTTTGTAAAAAGGGACCGACTTGGTAACTAATGAGCCATTTACAAGCCCAGTCCTCTACTACTATCAATTCTGCTTAGTAATCCATTGGTCCTTTTAAAATCCTATTGTTCTCAAATCTTCACTCTCTTCTTTTTTAGCAACACCTCTGCTTCTTACTTTTTCTTTCTTTAGCCAACTCCCTTATGCTTTGTCCTTCAGCTATGTCTTCTTTGCAGCAGTAATCATCAAACTGAGGTATGAAGAATCTTCTAAGTCTGTCGGTAGTTAAAACAAAAATTCATCATTAATTCGGACTGCATCTTTTCAACAAACGTAAACCATACTAACAATAAAACTGATCATCAAAATGAGGCCATGTACTGCACTCTCATCGCGAAAACCTTAAAATGATAAGAATCTGAAACCTCCGCCGCCCATAAGATAGGGTAAAAAAACACATAGAACAGGTGGGAGAAACCCTCACTCGAGGGAAAAATCACTAAAGCATCAGTAGGATAGTCTTATTCACACCCTCACCAGTAGGAAAAATCACTAAAGCATCGACATGATAGTCTTATTCACAGCCGCAACGACGAGCTTCAGATAGACAACGAGTTCCGCAAGACTACTAAGTCTATTAGCGTCGGCAACTCTATAAGTCAGATGGTTAGTGCATTATGGAGCTACAACAGCGGAAGACAAAAAAACTATGGATTCTACGGAAAATAAAACATATCGATGAAAACCAAAACAAACCGTCGGTGAGCAGAACAGCTATAGGATTGAACGATCAAATCAAAGAGAAGTCGCAATGGCGGGCGATGAACAAACTAGAGGCTCCGCAACCACTCGAGAACATCGCTGAAAATCAAACCATCGATGAAAACCAGAACAAACCATGTCGGATGGTTAGTCTGATCCGGAGCCGCAATTGTGGGAATCAAATAGAACACGGCTTTCAATCAAAGTCATAAACCGCTCCGAGGGCAAAAATAAAAGGTTATCGCAAGCAAAATTTGAACCAATAAAATCATGTAATTGGCGAAAGAAAAACTAAACATCGTCCCATTCTTTATCTATCCTCCGAAATGACAGTGATATAGAAGGCTGATGCTCCAATCATGATAAAATGCCGATAGTCCAAAGAAAACAAAATAGGTAAAGGCGCAGCGATGAAAATAAAAATAGGCATCGGAACATTCATTGCTTAATCTCCGCAATGATGGCTGCATAGAGAACTACGAACCTGATTTACTGTTTAAAAGACTTTCGACAATGAAAAACAAAATTTCAAGTTCAAGTCCAACAAAAAATAGTCATTCAAACTCCCGAAAATGGAAAACAATTAACCCCAATTCAACCTCATGATCCAAATTCGTAGCAAAAGACAACATAGTTCATCAATCCAAACAAATCCAAGCAATACAAGATTTAAAAGGAGGGTCCAAAATTTTCAAAAATTTTGGGAAATTGTTGCAGCTGCAACAATTGGCGACTACCTAGTGAACCCAGATCTCTAGACAATTTCTTCCTTAAGTAACAAACTGTTTAAAAATAAAACCAACATGTCGAATTCTTCTAGATGTCTGGATTTTCCAAATGGCAAATGTATGTACTTTTAATCATTGATGATAGTCCAATTAGGAAAATGGAAACTAGGATTTCAAAGTCAAGACAACTCTTTTGAGGCCAGGAATATGAGTTTCATTTATTACCTATGTCTTAGGTAGCTTCCAGCTTGGACACCACAGGATTGTAACATATGGCAAACATAAATATTCATTTGTTCCTCATTCCCATGCCATTTTCTACTTTTTGTGCTTTTGGACCTTTGTCTTTTATTTGAGTCCTCCTGCATGCCTTACTTTCTGAATTTTTATTCAGGCTCCTCTATCCATAGTGTCATTTTGTGTGAGAGATGTATTTAATTTTCAGCTCACGGACGGAGAATAAATTTTTGCAATTTAATACTCATATGATTCAGTACTTTGTTTTGATACACATTGCTTTCTAGGAGTTTTGACTCTTATTTCCTTTTGGATTTCAATTCTTGGCATGGGATCATTTATATATAATATATTTTTTACCTTGCTTCCTTTCCATGGGTATTTTGCTATCACTCCTTAGGACATTTTAAATGTGAGATGGATGGAGCCTCGAAATAGTATTCCAGAATTTTTGATCCCGAGTTATTTTACAAGGATTAAGTAGGAATTCAATGTGTTCATAGCTATTCAAGAAAAATAGTCAACTAGAATAAATTCATGTGGAAATTGAACCAGGTGATAGATTAATTTTACTCACAACAATTAACAATCGATCATGCAAAATCACTCACAAAGAGACTGAAAATTGGAGCTGAACACTAAACTGTATTAACTCAGTGTACCATAGCCAAACCTGTAAAATAATAGGTTGCTAAATAAATAACATACATCAGGGATTCGAATGCATGAGGAGCAATTCGAATCTAGCATAAAGTAGGCTTACTAAAAATAAGCAAATCCCCCATAGGTGTAAAAAGCTGATCCCAAATCTGTCATGGAGCTCATGAATTGGAAAAATGGCTTAGGCAAGATAAAGAGTGGTGGAATGGAAGCTCATACATGCTTTTGCATGGAGAAAAGAGAGGAGGATGTGTAGGACAAAAAACTAGTCAACCTCACCTAGTCTAGCTTTTCCTTTTGCCTTAAAACACTGAAAAAGCAGGCAATAAAGCAGAAAAAGCAGAAGGGCGCCTAAGAGGCCAGGAATAAAGCATATTTGATTCCTTGGGCTTTCCCATGAGCTACATGAGTCAAATAAGGCAAGTTTGACCACTATGGATAGGTAATAGACAACTTGCACAAGGTGGGACACATGAACTAGGCTAATAAGACAGAAATAATTAAATTAATGTCTAAATGGGTAAACTATGGGTTGATTATTCTAACACCCCCCCTTAAGCCTGGCTTATGAGTAATATATCAGAAAATTATAGGGCCTAGCAACAAGGCTTAGTCACCCTTTACATACTGCATGTCCATTTAAACCAAGGAAAGAGGCAAAACCAACTTGGGAAAATCCTCCCTTAAACATGGACTGTAAACAAAATTGTAGAATCTTGACTTCACTCATGCTTCACAGCATGATCAATGGCACTCTGTTTCTTGCTTGACCAGCTGATTGGCCCTTCTGCAAGCATGAACACATATCCTGAAGTGGACTTTCTGTCTGTGCTATCACCTGCCCAATCACTGTCAGTAAATCCAATCAAATCAAGATCAGATTTTGCTTTATAGAAGATCCCATGTGTCCTTGTTCCCTGACCAAAGTTAAGGATCCTTTTGGCTGCTTTCCAATGGATCTCTTGAGGCTGATCCATGAATCTATAAGCCACACTTATTGCATAACAAAGATCAGGTCTAGTATGTGTCAGATACAACAAACATCCAATCAATTGCCTATAAAGTGTATTGTTTACCATAGGTGAAGGATCAGCTTCTTCCAGCTTCACTCCTGAAAGGAAAGGAGTTTTGCTTGCTTTGCAATCCTTCATTCTTAATTTGTTCAGCAAGTCCAAGGCATATTTGGACCGGTGCACCTTGATTCCAGCTTTGGTTTGAGCAATCTCAAGCCCCAAAAATTGACTTAAGAGCCCCAAATCTGTCATGGAGAAGGCTTGGTTCATAGCACTCTTTAAGGAAGCAATCTCAGCCTTTGAGCTTCCTTTAATAAGGAGGTCATCAACATATAACAAAATTATCATTAATGAACCATTAACTAACTTCAAATATACATTTGGATCTGATTTGCACCGAACAAAATTCAGTGATAGCAAGAAGCTATCGATCTTGGCATACCAAGCCCTGGGGGCTTGCTTTAGCCCATACAATGACTTTATCAACCTGCACACAAGAGAAGGGTTAGTAGAAAAACCTTGAGGCTACTGAATATATATCTTCTCAGTGAGATCTCCATTTAGGAAGGCACATTTTACATCCATGTGATGTACCTCCCATTGTCTTGAGGCTGCAATGGCTAAGGCTAGCCTGATGGAATCCATCTTTTCCACTGGGGAAAAGGTCTCATTGTAATCTATGCCATGAACCTATGAGTATCCCTTTCCTACCAATCTGGCCTTGTACTTCAGTGGTGAACCATCAGCAGCAAATTTGGTCTTATAGACCCACTTACACTGTACTAGTTTTCTCCCTGGAGGAAGATCCACTAGCTCCCATGTGTTGCTCTTCTGGAGTGAGCTGAACTCCTCCTTCATGGATGTTTGCCATATTGGATCTCCTACTGCTTCTTCATATTTTTGAGGATCAGACTCCACCATCAAATATCATTTTTCATCAAACATAGGATCCTTCATGCACAAACCACTCTCAAATTGAGATCTAGTCCTCCTTGGGTCATTGGGATCCCCAGCTAGCTCACCTGCTGCATGTAGTGTCTTGGCTGCCCATTTTGGCCTTGTGGGGCTGCTAGGGTATGCAATAAACTCATATCCATCAGACAAATCAGAATCATCATGTTCAACAAACTCTTTACTTACTTCTTGAGGTTCAGGTGGTGAAGAGGCTTCACCAACTTCCACTGCTGCAAGGGGTTCTTCTTCAAACTGAACACACCTTTCAATGAAGGATTTGTTTGTGCTCAAATTTATCAACTTGTACCCTTTTGAATCTTCAGAGTATCCAAAAAAAAGACACTCTTGGCTTTTGGGGCTCCAAAGCCTTCCTCTTCTCTGTCGGGATTCTAGCCCAAGCCTTTGAGCCAAAAATCCTGAAATGGGTCACATCTGGCTTGTGCCCACTCCATGCTTTGAAGGGAGTTATGCCATCAAGATATTTGTGAGGCACCCTATTCTGAATATAGGCTTCACAGTTGATAGCTTCGGCCTAGTACTTTGGTGGCAAAGTTTTGGCCTCCATCATGCATGTTGCCATCTCCTTCAGTGATCTGTTCTTCCTCTCAGCAACACCATTTTGCTGTGGTGTGTAAGGGATAGAATGTTGCATCTGAATACCTGCATCTGAAAAATAATTAATAAACTCAGACTTGACATACTCACCACCATTGTCAGATCTGAGGGCCTTGAGTTTCCTTCCAAACTGGTTTTCAACCAAAGCCTTAAAGACTTTGAATAGGCCAAAAACTTCAGACTTGTGTTTCAGGAAGTGAACCCAGCAATACCTGGAAAAGTCATCAATGAAAGTCAATGCATATTTGGCTTCACTCATGGACATATGAGGGAATGGTCCAGCAACATCACTGTAGATCATCTCGAGGGGTGCAGAGGTTCTCTCATGACTAGCTCTCTCAAATTTGTGCTCTGGGTGTTTTCCTAAGATACAACCTTGGCAGACTCCTTTGGAAAATTTTATCTTGGGCAACCCTATGACCATCTCTTTTTCACTAAGATCAGAAAGATATTTGTAGTTTAGGTGGCCAAATCTTTCATGCCAAAGCTTGCTGGCTTCATTAGCATGAATGAGAAGAGCAGACGGGTTTGAGTAAGGTAGGAAGTGTGAGAACATGTATACCTTTTGAGCATGATTTGCAACTCCTTTTGCAATGACTCTACCAGTTGAGATTTCTGTGATCTCAACTTCATCGGGGGAGAATATGACTTTCTTTGGAGACCCAGTGTGGGTCATCTGGTACACTGACAAGAGGTTGGAGGCGAGACCAGGCACACACAGCACATTGCTGAATTGACCATGATCAAGATATATCCTTCCTTTGCCTTTACTTTCAGTGAGAGAGTCATCTCCCAGTACAATAGATGGTCCTTTCGACATGTCCAGTGAGGAGAAGGCCTCCTTAGTCGAAACCATGTGTCTTGAAGCTCCAGAATCAATGATAAAACTGGGTGAGCTTGATGTGCCAGCAACTAGAGCATGAACTATCTCTCTGTCATCTGAACTTGATCCTTTTTCTCTCTTCTTTGAGCTTTCTGGAAGGGAGATGCCATTCTTCTCCAGGAGTTGGGTTAGCATATCTATTTGCTTCTTCATACAATAGTTTTCAGTGTGATTTTCCTTATTGCAGTATGCACACTTGCTCATTTCACCTTTGTTTTTCTTCTTCTGGTAGTTCTTCTTGGGACCTTGTAGATCCTCCGGAGACTGTTTCTTGTCTCTCTTTTGCTCAGGTGGCTTTTTATATTTCTTTTTTCCTTTTGAATCCACCTTCAAATCTCCAGCAATCAAAGCTTGATCTTTGGATGGTTTGATGGTGCCCATCATCACCAGCTTGTCCTGTTC
>LPNX010329268.1:26872-73610 GCA_001517045.1 Pseudotsuga menziesii
CTCATAAAGAGACTGAAAATTGGAGCTTAACACTAAACTGTATTAACTCAGTGTACAATAGCCAACCCTGTAAAATAATAGTTTGATGAATAAATAACATACATCAGGGATTCGAATGCATGAGGAGCAATTCGAATCTAGCATAAAGCAGGCTTACTAAAAATAAGCAAATCCCCCATAGGTGTAAAAAGATGATCCCAAATCTGTCATGGAGCTCACGAATTGAAAAAATGGCTTAGGCAAGCTAAAGAGTGGTGGAATGGTAGCTCATACATGCTTTTGCATGGAGAAAAGAGAGGAGGATGTGTAGGACAAAAAACTAGTCAACCTCACCTAGTCTAGCTTTTCCTTTTGCCTTAAAACACTCAAAAAGCAGGCAATAAAGCATAAAAAGCAGAAGGGCGCCTAGGAGGCCAGGAATAAAGCATATTTGATTCCTTGGGATTTCCCATGCGCTACATGAGTCAAATAAGGCAAGTTTGACCACTATGGATAGGTAATAGACAACTTGCACAAGGTGGGACACATGAACTAGGCTAATAAGACAAAAATAATTAAATTAATGTCTAAATGGGTAAACTATGGGTTGATTATTCTAACAATTCATTCAGATAAAACAATAGTACACAGTCTTACACTCGAGGACTTTAGTTAATCCAGAATTCTGATGCCTTCCATGCAACCAAAAGTTTCCCTCTTTTTATTGAAATCAATCAAAATCTAAACTGAAAACAAGTAGAAATAAAACAAATCAAACATACAACAAAATCAGTTTATTTATGTACAAAAAAAAAACAAAAAATCGGGAAAAATAAGGTTTGAGAACCAAACCATTTACTCGTAAGTTCTCTTCCCACCCCTGTAAGTCTTGCAATTTATAGGTTGAGGGGCCAAGTTTTGCTGCAATTTGAAAAGGGCCTACCCATAACTGTTGAAACTTCATGTGCTTCCCCTTTTCATCATGTGGGTGATCCCACTTAATAACCAAGTATCCCACTTCAAATTCATTTGTTCCAGCTTTGTGCTTATCAAACCACCTTTTCACTACCTCCTGTTGTTGCTTAAAACGTTCTTTGGCCCTAGATCTAGACTCTTTCGCCTTCAAAAGATTACAGATTCTAAGTTGCAGGATTTCGTTATCTGTGCCTCTATACTCTTGGGCTATTATGAAAGATGGTAGCATAATGTTAGGAGAAAGTTTAGTCTCTTTTCCATAAACAAGGGTATATGGTGACACACCTATGGAATTCTTGGGTGTGACCCTATTAGCCCAAAGAGCGTTCGGTAGTGCTAAATGCCAACTTCTCTGGTTTTCTATCACAGTATTTTTTAAGATCCTAATTAGATTGTTGTTTGTAGACTCTACCAAACCATTCTCTTGTGGGTAGTAGTTGGCAGAATAATGCAACTTAATTCCTTTTTCATGAGCGAATGCAGTTAATCTAATAGAAGAAAAATAAGTAGCATTATTGAAAACTAGGGAAATTGGAACCCCAAACCTGGTCATAATATGGTATGGCAAGAAATCCATGACCGCATCTTCATTGACCTTACATAGCGGAATGGCCTCGACCCATCTAGTGAAGTAGTCAGTTGCCGTTAAAATATATTTGTGTTGGAAGGAAGAATTTGGTTTTATTTCTCCGATGACATCAATTCCCGACTGCTCAAATGGTTCCGTTATCATCACAGGATTCAATGGTCCCATTGCTTTGGCTTGTATTCCCCCACACCTCTGGTAGATATCACACTTTCTAACATGGGTATGAGAATCCTTGAATAGTGTGGGCCAATAGTATCCGGCTCTGAGAATCTTGTGGGCTTTCGTATCTCCAGAAAAGTGGCCTCCAGCAGGCCCATCATGTAACTATGTTATGACTTTTTTTGCATCTTCTTTCTCTAAGCATCTGATAAGGACTCCATCATAATTCTTCCTGAATAAAATTCCATCAATGATCTGATATGCAACTGATTTAAGGTGAATGCTCTTCGTTGTTTACAATTCCAATGTTCTGGAAACAATCCTTCTTGAAGGTAATGAACAAGGTCTCAGTACCAGGAATCTGGAGCTGTGAAAAGAGGACATACATCCATCATATGTTATTCAGCTTCATTTTCCCAATCATTTTCTTCATTGTTTTTACCTTCAGCCATTAATTTGCACAGTCCTTGTCCTTTAACGATGCACGCTGGTTTGAATTCGAGGTCATATTCTTGTAAAGCTGTTACCCAGTTGCCTCTTATTTCTCCTAATTCCTTTTGTACGAAAAGAGACCTCACAGCTGGGTGTGGAACTATTACCTTTGTCCGGTTCTTAAGTATGTACGGCTTGAATTGTTTTACCTCTTTGAAGACTGCATAAGCTTATTTATCTACTGCTGGGTAATTCAATTTGGCCCCTTGCAGACCAGTGCTCGTAAATGATATGGGGAACTCATCTCCCCCATCTTCCTTCTGAGTAAGCACCGCTACTAGTGAATCGTTAGAAGCAAAAGTGTACAAAATAAAATCCTTCTCAACATATGGACTTTTGAGAGAGGGCGCATGAGCAATAGATGTCTTTATTTTACTTAATGCATTCTTCTCTACATCAGTCCACTTGAATTGTACACTTTGTTTCACCATTTGCTGCAAAGGTTTAACAATTTGAGCGAAATCCAGCACAAACCTTCACACGAAATTTGTTTTCCCCATGAATGATTGCATTCCTTTTTTTATTATGGGGTAAGGGGATCTATTCAATAGATTTGATCCTTTTTGGGTCTATGGAGATCCCCTTTTTAGAAACCATGTGACCCAGCAGCTTTCCTTCTATAACAGTAAACACACATTTCCTTGGATTCAGTGAGATGCCGTATTTTCGACAACGCTCAAAAACTTGTTTTAAATGGAATGCGTGTTCTTCTCTCTTCTTTGAAAATATAGTTACATCATCGAGATACACTACAACACTACGACCAATTAGACTATAGAAAGCTATATCCATAGCCCTTTGGAAATTAGCTCCAGCGTTAATGAGTCCGAAGGGCATCCTTCTGTAAGCAAAAGTTCCCCATTTTGTTTTGAATGTAGTCTTAAGTCTGTCTTATTCAGCTACTAACACTTGATTGTAGCCAGAGAATCCATCTAATAATGAAAATAACTCAGAACCTGAGACCATCTGCAATATCTGTTCCATGGGCAGGACTGGATAGTTGTCTTTGTTTGAAGCACGATTTAGGTTTCTGAAATCCACACATAGTCTGATTTCTCTAGATTTCTTCCTTATTGGTACCAAATTTTAAACCCATTCTGAGTGTCCGACTTTGAATATGATTTTGGCATCCAATAATTTATTCACTTCACTCTGAATTAACGGCTCCAGTTTTGGATGCATCTTCGTCAAAGGTTGCTGATAAGGCTTGACTCCATATCTAATAGGAATGATGTGTTGTATAATCTTGGTATCATATGTTTTAAGTTCTTCATGTGTCCAGGAAAATACATCTTTTTACTGTTTAAACAAACTAATGAACTTATTTCTTTCACCCGGGGAGCAACACTTTCCCAAATTTACATATTTCGGTTTAACTTCAGTTCCCAAATTTATCAGCTCGAATTGCAAAGATGAGCTTTGAGACTTGACATTTGCTGGTCTTATGAACTTGTTTTCTAAATCAAACATCCGCTCTCCTGACCCCTTTAGGAATGAAGTTGTCAAATTTTAACCCAGCTTGGTGTTCTTCGTCATCGATAATTGCCCCTTTGAAAGTTTCATCATTCATTAAACATTCCAAGATTTGTTGATCATCATCAAAAACTCGTAGATTAGTAATCATGTCTGGAACCGAAGGCCTGAAAAGTAATTCAATAGAACACTTGTTATTTGTAGGCACAAGCCTTGCAGCCGAGGTAGCTAACAAGTCAGCTGTTGCATTCTCAAGTCTAGGAATGGATAAAATATTAAATGCATAAAAATTTGTCAGCAAATCCCATACTTCATTCTGATAAGCTTTTAAATGAGGTGAGATGCAATGTATCTGTTTTCGAATCTATTTTACAATTATTTCAGAATGCCCATATACTTTCAGATTTTCTACTTTTAATTCAGTTGCTTTTCTTTGTCCTTGAACTAATGCTTCATATTCAGTTGTGTTATTGGTACATTCAAACTCTAATCTACATGAAAGAAAATGTTTATTCTTCTTTAGATCAATCAGGACACAACCAGCTCCTGATCCTTCCAAAGTTTTAGGTCCATAAAAAAAAGCGTCCAAAAACTATCTACTTCAATTGTACTTCAATTAACAAGTACATCTGAAACTAATTCTATTATTTTACAGTCAAATTCATCAGCCCATGAAAACCGAAGGAGATCGGGCTGTGTGTCTGGTGTGCCGCTGACTTCTTCCGCTTGGTAGTTTCCCGATTCTAGTTCAATGAAGTAATTCCCTAATACAGAATTCACTGGTTCATTCTTACCCTCCAGCTGAGTAACATTGTGCTTCATGTGGGGCTCTCTTAATACTTTAATTTTATTGGGACTTCCCTTATAAGGCAACCACAGATGTGACCAATCTGAAGCAAAATACCCATTTAGCTTTACTGACCAATCTTGACTCAAAACAAGTCCATAAGCTTCAGGTATGTTTGCTACTAAAATATCTATGAACTGACATACCTTTTCATTTGAAGATAGTCGAATCAAAACATCCTCCATTTCCCCAATTACCTTCACATTTGTTTTGTCTAACTGAATAACCTACCAGGTAGATGGTTTAGGCTGTCCATTTATCTTTTTGTAGACTGAAAGTGGCATAACATTTACTGATGCCCCTGAGTCTACTAAACAGTTCTGTATGTTATGGTTGAAAATTTCAAAAGTCAGGAGAAATGGTGGAGTTTTGCATTTAGGCTTACCTCCCACACTTGCTTCACCAATTTCCTCTTCTTCCGATTGATTGTCAGTGAGAAGCTTTCCTTTGGGTATCTCAAGTGCTTTCAACAATCTTTCTTTCTGCTAAGGCATATTACACATTTCAAACAGCGAGATAGTTTCGTTAGCCCTCTTAATATCTTCCACAATGTCATACTCCATATTATGCTCTTTGAGATTCTTTTTTACATCATTAGTCTTTTCTTCAATGGGCTTGATAGGCATGTTGATTTGCTTTGGATCCTGACTCGTAATGGTGAATTCAGGTATTTTATCAGCTGTGGTGCTTTTCTGAATTTTCTTTACGTTCTCTTGAAGTCTCTTAATTTTCAGGATTACTGATCTGTCTTTACCTAACAAGCCTTGACTTCTTGTTGTCACATTTGTTTCTGCTGTTTCTTCCTCTTCTGTATCAAAAAGTGAGACAGATTCCCATAAAACTAGAGCACCATCCTCTTGTTTTTATGTGGGTTTACTATTCTTTTCTTCTTCATTATCAGATTCTTCTAATTTAGAGTCCAATAGCTAATTCATAACTAATGTCATCGAATTTATCCACTGAGGGAATTTTTTTCCAGAATGGGGCTGCTGATGAAAGGTGCAAAAATGATCCATACCCACCTCTGTTAAGTTCATTGATGTAGGACTATGTGAAAGAGGCTTAGATTGATTGTTGTCCTCTCTCCACTTATAGTAATCCTTAAAAGATTTCTGAGCCTCTTTTTCCTTTTCCAAATCTATTATTCTATTAGATAGTTTTTGCATCATTTTCAACATTCCTTCAAAGTCATGTGACTGCTCCTCCTTAGGATTAGACAGTAATAAGGCTTTCTTACCAAAAGTTTTTTCTCTTGATTGTTCAGGATAATCTTCTATGCTCTCTTTTTCGGCTTCTACTCTTTCTACCTCTTCATATGTTTCTGACAACGTAGGTTTGACTTGCATCTTGGAAAACATGGCCAAGTCAAGCCCTAAAGCTGAAGTATAGTATTCGATCAGAACTTTATCAGATGGTTTATCAGTTGCAGAAAAATTCTTAAGATAAGCAGCAAACCATTGGGTGAAACTATGCACTTTCTCTTTTCTTTCTTTCTTTAAAGTGCACAACCCTTTCATTAGAGATACGTGAGTTTTCTGGGCTGCATATTTATTTCTGAATATCCTTTCAAAAGTGTCCCAGTCTGAGATTGAGTTTGCAGGAGGAGAAAAATACCATGAGGCTGCTGCTCCTTTCAGGGTATGTGGAAACAATCTGCAAACTACATCTTCAGGTTCTCCAGCCTTTAGCCCTTCTATAGCCAAGTAGAAGCTTTGCAAATGATCATCTACTAAAATCTTTTCACTGGGATCAAACTTAGGTAGCATTTTCTCAAAATCCTGAGGTAAGTCATGCAAAGGAGGTGCCAGGTTTAGAGGTGACCTAGCCTTCCAAGCAGGTGGTGGATTTGGTGGGTTGGGTGGCTAGTTTGCATTTACGCCTGCCATGAGTATGGGTGGAGGGTGAGGTGGGGAATGAACAGGAGTATTAACAGGTGAACCATACAGTGTATCTGGGCCTACTTGATTCAAAGGTTGTACAACTTCCTGTAAGGCTATTTCTACAAGTTCTTCCAAATCTCCAACCAACATTGAGTCTTCCAATATAGGGCGGTCTTTCTTTTTATATTCTCTTCTGGGTAAGTCAGGGATAATCGGTAATCCTCCAATCCTTTTCACATATGTCCTAGTATGTCTTCTCACATCATTAACTACTTCGTTATCAACATAATAGTATGTCTTTTTAGAACTATCACTGGTAGAATAATCTCGAGAAAATGGGTTTCCTCGGTCAGTGATGCACTGGCGACCCTCCTTCTAGCACCAAAAACTGTTGAGCCCTGGAAAATCGCAGGAAACAATAGTAAGGGATTCTCCCTAGTAAATGTTCCCAACTAGCCCGTTACTGTTTGGTATGGGGAATCCGTCCGGTTTACGGTCCGACTACCGTAGGTCAAGTAACAAAAAAAATAAGGTTTTACCGGTTGCGGTCCGGTCCACCGTGTATGTCTTAGTTTTTTAATATTTAAGTATGAGATGCAAGTGCCTATCTAAGAATGCAGATTGATAGAGAATACAAGGAGCGTTCACAATGTGATGCGCAGGTTCTTACCTCTCGTCTTAAACTCTCTCGCATCTAAATCACACACAGCAAGAAATTAAAACTAACTACCTAACCTATCCCTAGGGAGCAAGATTATCATTCATTAATGAGTAATGTATTTCGTACATGCATTATGAAAAATCACAAATAGCTGATACTTCTTTCAAAACACATGAACATTTAAAGATATTTGAACAACCAGATAGCCAATCGTTTATGAACAACATTCATTACTCATAGTGGAAAATTCATAGAATAAACTAGAGAGCATTCATACAAGAAGATAGGTTCAAAGAGTTAGAACGATCTCACAGTTCATGGACACAAGACTGAAAATGAAATAGTTCACATTCAGCAAATCCATAGCACAACATTTGAAAAATTCCACAAAGCTTTCTCCAACAGGAAACTTGTAATTTCTTTATGCAAAAGGAAATAGTTCTTCTTACATCAGATTCTCACAAATTTGTCTGGGAAAAAGTCCATTTTCCCTCTAATTCTCCTATATTTATACAAACAGTAAAACCTTTGGGTTTCTCCCCCGGGTGACCTTTGGGGTTCCCTCAATCACTTAATCTTACAATTTTTTCCTTTGTGAGTGCTCATGATTTGTAAAATACGTTACATTTTCGATTAAGATTCACAATCACTTTGTAAAAAGGGACCAGCTTGGTAACTGATGAGCCATTTCCAAGCCCAGTCCTTTGCTACTATCAATTCTGCTTAGTAATCCATTGGTCCTTTTAAAATCCTGTTGTTCTTCGATCTTCACTCTCTTCTTTTTTAGCAACACCTCTGCTTCTTACTTTTTCTTTCTTCAGCCAACTCCCTTCTGCTTTGTCCTTCAGCTATGTCTTCTTTGCAACAGTAATCATCAAACTGAGGTTTGAAGAATCTTCTAAGTCCATCTGCAGTTAAAACAAAAATTCATCATTAAATTCGGACTGCATCTTTTCAACAAACGTAAACCATACTAACAATAAAACTGATCATCAAAATGAGGCCCTGTACTGCCTTCTCGTCATGAAAACCTTAAAATAATAAGAATCTGAAACCTCCACTTCCCATAAGATAGGGTGAAAACACACACAGAACAGGTGGGAAAACCCTCATCGACGGGAAAAATCACTAAAGCATCGGCAAGATAGTCTTATTCATAGTTGCAACGACGGGCTTCCGACAGAAAATGAGTTCCGCAAGACTACTAAGTCTATCGCCGTCGGCAACTCTATAAGTCAGATGGTTAGTGCATTATGGAGCTGCAATGGCAGAAGACAAAAGAACTATGGCTTCCACGGCAAATAAAACATATTGGTGAAAACCAAAACAAACGATCGGTGAGCGGAACATCTATAGGATCAGACGATCAGGTCAAAGAGAAGCCGCAATGGCAGGTGATGAACAAACTAAAGGATCCGCGACCACTCGAGAACATTGGGGAAAATCAAACCATCGGTGAAAACCCGAACAAACCATGTCGGATGGTTAGTCCACTCCGGAGCCGCAATTGCGGGAATCAAATAGACCACGGCTTTTGATCAAAGTCATAGACCGCTCTGAGGGCGAAAAGAAAAGGTTATCACAAGCAAAGTTTGAACCAATAAAATCACGTAATTAGCGAAAGAAAAACTAACCATCGGCCCATTCTTTATCTGTCCTCCGAAACAACGACGATATAGAAGGTTGATGCTCCGATCATGATAAAATGCCGATAGTCCGAAGAAAACAAAACATGTAAAGGTGCATCGGTGAAAATAAAACTAGGCATCAAAACGTTCATTGCTTAATCTCCGCAACGGCGGCTGCATAGAGAACTACGGCCCTAATTTACTATTTAAAAGACTTCCAACAATGAAAAACAAAATTTCAAGTTCAAGTCCAACAAAAAATAGTCATTCAAACTCCTGAAAATGGCAAACAATTAACCCCAATTCAACCTCATGATCCAAATTCGTAGCAGAAGACAAGATAGTTCATCAATCCAAACAAATCCAAGCAATACAAGATTTAAAAGGAGGGTCCAATTTTTTTTAAAAATTTGGGAAATTGTTGCAGCTGGAACATAATGATATTTAGATAACGTTGAACTTGCACAAGGAAGAAATGTATTTTTCCTCTTAATGCGATTAATGTTGATATTCTACATTTTGATTTGAAATTAACAACATACATAATTATCATATAAGAGAATTCATTCAAACTGATCTCAATATTTGGTAGAATAAACGATATGAAGCTCATCCTTTTCCCATGAAATCTTAAACAAGAAGAGTATGATCACACTATTTTTAGTCCAAAGTTGAAGACACAAAAAAAACTACGAAGAAAAAATGTGTCATATTTATGCACCTAGTTGTTATGTAGTGGACTAAGAGGTGCATGTCTCCATGGATTGTCGCTAGTATATTGTCAAGAATTATCATAACCAAGTAATAGGTAGGCGAAATCATATGATCAAAATTTACAAAATATTAAAAAATTTTAAGTTGAATTCTCATATAATAAAATGAATTTGACACTCATAAATTTGCATAAAATGTAAATAGAAAGGCATGAAAAATGGAAGACTGTTAAAAAAAATTTCGTTTGATAGGAAGAGTATATTTTAAATCCTAGGCCTATAACACAATATTTGTTGTTATTCAATCATATTTTATATGATGTCATCTACAATTTTGTTGTATGATCATCGTACGAGTCTAGTGGGTGGTTGACAAGCAAACTTTTGATAGTGTTTGTATGATTGTCATACATACAATTGAGTGATGGATAGAATAATTAACCAATCATTGGTGTATGTTGATTGTAGAACTATATTTTTCTCTCTTATTTTATTGTGTACCTTGATTCGATAGGGTTTCATTTTTTTAAATGGATTTGCTTCGAATTTGAAATTTGAAAGTACCTAGTTTCAACAAAACCCTTGTCTTTGTCTCTTCAATGTGATACACTAGAAATCCCTTCACGCTTTCACAAAATCCATGGTTGTATCTTACCTCTCATACTATATCATGGAAATCAAACACAAAGAAACTAAGACTAACTCATAAGAGTTATCTTTATTGTATTATGTAAGTTAAAAAGTGAAATCTTTCTTAAAGGGTTACAATGAGATCAAGTCAATCCACTTTATGAATGTGGGATAGAACGGGAAACATTTTAAAGTGAAATAAATCATAAAAGCACAAAATAACATAAAATATGAACTAAATTTATTAATGGCTAAGCCTAATATATAATCGAACATTATAAACTAAGATTTATTTTAACACTTTCAAAATCACCCAAGTGCTCTTGAGAAAGGTCTATGGAAGGTGATGTTGCCATGCATGTATCGGTCATGGTGTTGGCTTCTATAGTACTAATGGAAGGTTGCTTTGCTTCCTTGGTGGTTTGAGAAACATTTTGTCACTTGGACATTGCATCTTCCTTCTTTATCAACTCTTGGGGCATTTGATCTATCATCTAAGTGGATATCTCCTCTTACCAATGTCAAGTTGATTTATCTCCTCTCACTATTGCACTAACCAAAACTTTATGTTGTCCTAGTTTACCATAACAACAATGAGGGAGTATTGACATTCAACAAAGTGAATATTTAGCAAAGGAAACCAAACTACAAACATACTACATGTCCTTTCCAAATTTGTTGGACATCCTCCCGTCAAGCATTTATACATTCTTTTTCAAGTGTCGATTCTCCTCTTTAGTATGTGCATTGATGTCCCTTATGTCTTTCATTCTCTCTCTCTCTAACTTCAATGTTTTCGACATTTTGGGTCTTGTTTTTCCTCAAAGTAATCGAAGATACATTATAGTCAAATACATACCAACATGATTCATAAGCTCAGGGATTATAACCCACTCGCTTTAGTACCACATGTCCTTTGCATGAGAGAATTTTTCTCTACAATATTTGCTCAACTAATTATAAGAATTATTTTCTTGATGTAATTCTAAGTGAAAACCTATCTTCTCATTGTTATCCAATTCAAATTTACTTTCGTTTTTTTCCTTTTGTAATTCCAAATTTTTTTACTAATAAATTCTCTATTAATGTATGGCTAAACCCACCCCCTGTATAGTGGTATCTTCATATGTTTTCTAGTCTTGATACCAAAACAAACTTATTGTAGGACTAAAATTATATCCAAATAATACATATTTGTACATTTATATGACAATTACAAAATAGTTCTTGTACTTCCAAATAATAATAGAACCAACTCTAAATATTTGTAGGTACCACCAAATAGGTACTTGTCAGATCTATCTTCATTAAGTGAGGAAGATATACTAGAAGGGGTTGAAAGCAAGACGTCTATTACAAGATCTAACATGTCGAGATCAACTAGAGGTGAAAAGGTAAGGAGAAACTTTTGTAGACGCATGGAACATTTTATTTATGAAGGAGGATCATGCGATTATGATAATGAGAGCATAAGTGACATTGAGTTTCCCTTGAAGTATAGACATCTTGTCAAATGATGGCTACCAAAGGATCTACACCCAAGTGGACACATATTTGTTCCTCAATGGGAGGATTTATCGCATTGCTCTATCATCTTTACATGGAATGGGATATTTTCCATGGATAGCATAATGGTCAAATATGGCACTAAAACTGAATCGATGGAGTATGTCGAGCCAGGCTACAAATGCAATGAATGGTTGTTGTATATATATAGTTTCAGCAAATTAAATACAACTACTGGTAAAAAATTTGAACAAAGGAGATACTATGAATATTGATAGAAGTCCAAAAGCTTATGGAAATATCATATGGTTTATAAATAGTACACAACCAAGGACAACACATATGCTACCCAATTCCATATTTGAGGGGCATGAAGGAAATCATGTATTCATATGTGCAACAAAATAAATAGTTGTAGGTGAAGAGTTGTTGATTGATTACAATTTGAATCGAATAGATGCGGGGCTTGCTATTATGGGGGTAATTATATTATACAACCTTTGATTGATGAATTATTATTTTGATCTTGCAACAATTTTGATTATATGTACTTTTCATTTTTAATATCTCTTGATGATTGTATTGTGGTAGGGTGATTATGGCCAAATGCCACAAGCAAGTAGACCTAATGTGGTAAACATCAAGGTAATAGTAATCACAATTCATGATTATATTACACATATTAACATTTGAACATTTTTAAGCTTATGAGCTCAATATTTCAAGAAATCATGCTAATTATATTGTGGCAGGGGTGTACTGACTACACACAGACTGCAACTTCAGGTCAGGTAAATGTGATTGTCATATTAACACTAACTTTTTCTTCATTAATCACATTTATTATAAATCGTTCAATTCTTAATTTTCAATATAAATAAGTCTTGCTTCTTGAATTGTGGCATAATGACTAAGGGAAGTCACCACTGGTGTCGCATAAGATAAATATTAGCGTAATAGTACCTAATAGCATCAATATAATAGTAACCACAATTCATTATTAATTACAATTCTTAACATTTGACCTTTCTTTATGTTGATGAGCTTAATATTTCAAGATGATATCATGCTTATTGTATTGTGGCAGGGGTGTATGCAGAATACACCTACAGCTTTTGGTCAGGTAAACATGATCGTCATAATAACACTAAATTTTTCTTCATTAATCATGTTTATTAGATATGGTTCATTTTTTACTTTTCAATATGAATATGTATTGCTTCTTGTATTATGGAAGGATGACCATGGGAAGTCATCAATGGTGTCGCATCAGGTAAATGATTGTGTAATACTACCAAAACATGATTAAAGTAATTATTTTTTTATTATATGCATGCTATTTTTTTTACGTAAATTTTTGTAATGATTAAAATAAATTAACTACTTTTATATAGAGAACACCACATCAAGATGATGAGGTGGTCATTGAGGAAGATATATTTTATTCAACTGACCCATTGGAAACTGTTGAACCGCAAAAAGACCACATTTTATTCACCTTTCCTATACCATTTGTCACTTTATCCCTATATTATCCTTCCATAAAACCATTAATATCCACCACTTTCATAATAAATATGGGTTTATATTACCATTTCCCAAATAATTTATTTTTGAGTATTTTGAGTGAATTTGTGGTTAATTATTGAGAAAAATAACATATTTTCATTATACTTTAAAGTTGGGTGATTTTGGTGATTCTTATATGTGTATTTGAAGACTTTAACAAGCTCAAAAGTGACCACCTAGCCTTAGATTCCAATTTCATCTTCTAGATGTGAGCTAACTTCAAGGAGAAGATCATGGAAATGTGGAGAGAATATCTCATCTAATATTTGTTGAGGATTTGAAGGGATGAGTTGTAGATTTTGTTGAGGATTTTGAGGGATAAGTTGAGAGCATAATGGATCTGTAATTATGATCAGTTATCCTGAGTTCATGTATAAATAGGAGAGCTCTCTCCTCATTTTGGTTAGAGATCTCTCTAATGGTTTAGAAGTAGAGAATAGTTCAGAGTTAGTCATAGAGTGGATTCTTTATTGTTATGTAATGGAGATGATGCTTAATGCACATCCTTTAATTCTCCCATGTTAATATAGATTTTCAATAATTTCTTTCTTATGAGTTGTTCATATAGATTTTCAGTTATGTTTTCCGTATGAATTATTAGTATAGATTTACCGTGAGCTCACAAGTTAATGTCGATTTCTTTATACCAGTTTATTCATGTCATTTCCTGCTTTTGTAAGTTTAATTCAATTTCATTCATGTGTATTTTCAATTTTAGTTATAGATTAAGTTCAGCAACACTCTACCCCTGCATATATTTTGTTTGTAACTCACAAGTTTACGCTCTCTCCAAGTTGACAATTAAATCATTGGATATCTATTATAATTTCTTTAATGTTTTTACCCAACATTTTGGCACCGTTGTCGGGGAGGTGCTAAAAGGGATCAGAGTTTAGATAGATTACTTTTACATTACACAGCAAGAGGGACGAAAAAATGGTAAGGCGCAAGGAAGACTTCACTACGAAATTTACGGAATTTCCATTGTGTAACAACAAGACGCATCCACTATAGTGGGGTGCCCCAAAACCTTGTTGTTCCTTTGTTGTTTCTGCAAGCATGTTTATTGTTCTGCAAAGTATGTACTTTTCCTGTAAGAGTGTTGTTTTATTTTCTGCAAATGTGAGTTTGTTTTTATGCAAGTTTTCTTTTACAGTTTTGTAGTGTAAAGTTTGGATTGTTTTTTTTTAATTCATACTAACTTGCTTCTAACTTTGTATCTATTCATTCTTTGTTTCATACAGATTTTTGTGCACCTTTTTATTTTTGTTTTTGTACTCATTTTGTGCAATTGTTTTTGTGCTTGTCGTGTACTCGTTTTTTTCTAGTACTTAATTTGATTTTAGTAAAATGATTTTAGGATGAGCATAAGCCTAGAACAACTCACTCAGATCCTAGCAAAATCCAGGATCTCCTCTTCGCAAGAAGAGGGGATCTTGATAGCAGTTAAAGATGTAATTACTTCTCCTGACATAAACAAATAAGAATTGACATTCGAAGAATCATGCATAACAGATGAGGAACACCTGTTCGAATTGGAGATTGAAAGGGAGGAAGAAGGAATCTTGGGTGATCAAATCATGAAGAATATCCTGCAAACGAAAGTTGCATCGAACAATGGATCCAAGTAAGTACTAGTTTAAATCGGTTTTGTTTTCGCTTCTATTTTGTTAAATCACATTTTCAACATTTAATTTTTTATATTTTGTATATTCTAGGTTTAGTTTTTCAAAATTAAAAGATAATTTTGGTTTACTTCTTTTAAATGTATGGTTCCACTGGAAATTTCCCTACACCTAAATGATTGTAAATTTCAATTAGAATAGAGTAGGTAGATTTTAGTTTCTTTTCTAATTTAACATTAGCATGTAGGATACTTTAATTTTCTTCAATGTTCTTATTTGCTAAAATTTTCATTTATTATTCTGTTTTTAATTTTATTAGGAATTAAAAATTAATTTTAAATAAAAAATATTTATGAATTTTTTATTTCTTTTCCTTTTCATTCTTCTAGTTATACTAGGAATAAAAAATACATTAAAAATTAAGTTTTTTAAAGCTATGAACAATTAGACAATAAATACATAAATTAATAAACAAATAAAAATATAATAAACAAACAAAACTCATATATACATGGTCCTTCTATGCTTCTTTTATTGTTCTAATTTTTTTTTAAATATAAAATAAAATAAAATAAAAGTTTTCAACACCTTTATAATTTTGTTAGGAATAAAAAAATTTTAGTTTAAAAATAAAAAATATCATGTTTCTTTATTAATTTTAATTTTAATAATATATATGTATTAACAAAACATGCAATTATAAAAACATTAAAATAGAAATACAAAATTAAAAAATGAAACTTTTAAACATTATAATATATATATTAGAACAATACCGTTTCCCAAAATATTAATATTAATAACCAGAAAAAATATAATAAATATATATATAAACTAAATAAAACAGAGCGTTCTGCCAGTCATCCGAAACTTGCAAAAGCAGAGCCCTGTAAATTGAACTTGCAAACAATTCTCCACACGCAACCTGCAAACAAACTATTATAAGAAACTTGCATACAAACGAGATTTCTTGGATTCGTGAGCCTGCAAATTTGTTCACCGTTGATCGCCAAGTTTATTGTTCACTATATCTTGCCTCCCAAGTCTCGATCTGTGTATTCACACTTCTAATCTAAAACCTGAATTAAAATCAATATATCTTGAAAGGATGTTATTGCTAGTCTTTGGACCTATCGCTAAAATAGAAAAGGCATATAGCACCAAGCTCCGTAGCCACCCATAAAATCACGATGTAATCTGCTCAGGATATCCTTTACATTGTTAAACAACCAGTTCTATTTTTAGTCAACTTCAATAACTCATTCAATGAGACGAATAGACTGGTGAATTTCCTACCATTAGTTACAGGGTTATAGGTAAAAAGCTCTTTAGCTCTACGCGCCTAGAGCTGGCAGTCAAATAACTGTCGTTTATACAACAATGAAGATAATAATAAAACTCCTGAATAAAAGCATACAGTTCTTAATTCCCTCTCTGAGCTGCCAAATCAAAGTTTTGCATATTGTTTGGTTAGTTTCCATAGTATCGGTTGCATTATCGCTTCACCATTTTCATATTGATTTGTTATCAATGAAAGATGAACAAGATATAGTCTATATTAGAAACTCACATAAATCATGCAACCGATTTCTGAAATTCTGTTGGGTGACCATTATTTCGGGCCATGGTGATTGTGAGTGTCCATAACCATATTGGTATATGAAATGATTTTCCTAACGAACCTCACTGTTTCATTAAAACTCGTGAACTTTCAACAATAGCTGGAATGTTGAGTCATTGAACTTCGCGGATACTCAGGTAATGATAGCTAATGGTTAAAGCGCAAAGATGAGCATTCTCTTCTAGTCGATCTTATGCCAATATAGTTCTATGTATCTTATTCCTATACAAAAGAGCGGAGATTAGAGATTAGAGATCGCGACTAATCGATCTTCAGTGGAATTAGAATTTGCATAACCCAAACATATTTCAATAGGAGTTTGCATTGGGTTTTCAAAGCAATGGAGGTTTGCAGATCGATATTGGAAGCCATGCACGCAATGCTGATGGTCATATAGTGATGATTATATTACTCACAAGTGCTTGAGCCTTAGCTTCCCAATGTTCGATCAATCTGTACCCAATTCCACTCAACAAGTAGCATTGGATCCTAGATCGAGCCCAGATCAACAACCCTGAACCAAGCCAGAAGGGTACAATTGTTTTAATGGAGAAGCCCAAACTCAATTCAAACTGATCGAAATACTAAGAATACAGAGAACTAACATTCTCATATCTCAAAGCATTTCTTTCTAGAAACCAGGCTTCTTTTATTCCGCAGCTAAAGCATATGCACATTCGAAATTTGCAGAGGACAATTCTTCTAAAGACCGCAGGGAGAGAGGGCGAGGACGTCTCAGCGATATCAACATTTTGCGATCTATATCAATATATCGAATGTTGGATTGCAAAATAGATATATAAAAACAGTTTGACCCATTTAGATATATAGTTGGCTGAATAAAATTTTCCTAAGTTTTGACCAAAATGAGCCGGTTTCAGAGCCAACGTTTTGACCCTCTCAGCTATAAGCTATTTCGATTTGTATCCAATATAAATATTTATCTTTTGATTATTTCCATTTTCAGAATTTATATTCAAGCTTTTATCTGGGACAGGATAAAATGACTGGTTGCTAATGACTGGGTGCCAAGGATAACCAAATAATAGAGATTACGACATTTACAACCTGCGTACTAGTCACAGAAGGGATTTGATAATTTCTTGGAAATGAAAATATAGCTTTTAACCCCAGAAGCAGCGTATTCTGCTCTCCAAAATGATGGAATAGCATGCTGTTAGAAAAATAGACTCTCACATGCTATTCGATGATGTACAATGATGAAATTTATCTTTTTCACCTCTGCTTCAGATGTTTCTGTTTATTTTCATTATTAAACTGGCAAACAAAGCCATCTGTATATAAATATGCTCAATCGACAACAGGGTAAAATGATTATGCCTACGTCTATGCCTTTGCTACTGATGGCGGTGAACCAGAAACATGTGTATCTCAATGAATATGTTTCGGTATGGTATATTGTGGCTCTCCATCCAGTATATGAAGGCATGCTTTCTCATTTCTTGAGAGAATCTCGGGGGTATAGCGCAAGCAATGGGTGGGCAATTTTTGTCCAGGTATGATTGATTATCCAGGTGTAATGTTTTCATGCTGTATAGGATGTTTTTCACTTTCGATTAATGGTATTGGTTGTGCTTATGAAATTGGTGATGAAACTGGGAGAAATATATTTTTTCACCCCAATAATGACAAAACTACGAGCATTGCGGTGGTTTGGGTTTTAAATATCTGACCAGTTGAAAGAATAGCGTCGTATTATTTGTTGAAAGGTGTCTTGTGGTTTACATGCGAGTTCTGCAGATATGGTGAAACAACAATTTCTTTGAAAACTAGGGTTTAATTCAATGGTGCGTATGGATTTCAATAATGGCTTACGCGCTTGACTAATTATGACTGTTTTATAGAGATGCTCGTATCTTGTAAAATGCAGAAATACAATTTATTCAACCTATTTATAAGAGTGTGGATATAGTGGAATTATATCCACCCGAGAGAAAAGTATCTATGCTATTATCATATGTGTCAAAACGTAGATCTGTATATCCAAGTGTAAACGTATCTATTTTTTTTTTTTCAATTTGGTAGTAGCAAAGATAAACATTCAGAAAGGTTATGTTTTCTTCAAAAGAACCTCCATTTGATATTATAATTGAGTAAAGGATCATTGCAATATTCAGAAAAATGAAAAATCTGGTTCCTCAGAAATAGCGAATTATATGGTTTAAAAATTATGTTATAGCTCAACAACGAACGCTAGAGTTAATAAGTGCCCATTTATTTTAAATAGTATTTGTTCTAACCTCAATATGCAAATCTCAAAAGTATTAGGAAACATGCAGTGAACTTTGCCATCTCTCACAAAATCAATAATCACTTAAGTGAAAACTGGTGTATGCATTATTACTAAGAAATGTATGGCTAAATAAAAAGGTGATAGGTTTACAAGTTGCAAGTGAGTGCCGAGGTTATGGCATTAGGTGTAAAACCATAAACAAGGACAAAGTGTTACCACTTGAAAAGAGCCAAACAATATATGAATTAATGCATGATGTATTTTATATTTATTCTATCATTTGGGCTATATGTTTACTGCTTTGGGAGCCCTATGCAAACAATTTATTCATTGGAAATAATAAAAATAAAGAAATTTATTGCATTTTATAACTTATATGTATTGAGAGATTAATAGATTAATATTTATATTTGAAGGATGGTTATGGTGAAAATATATGACTAGTTAAACGAAGTCTTATACATTGTAGTATGAGATTATAGGGTATATATAATTACAAGTGAAATAACTTTTATGTTATGGTATGGCATCAATATTTATGGAATATATATTTTCTACGGAAATAAGAATTCTTATGATATGGGAGTCAATAAAGTGCATATTTTTAAATAATTTTTAAGGTGTGGAGATTGAAATTTAAAGAATATGGAAATTATATATCATTTGAAATGCTATGTACGATCATGGTATTAAAAATTAATGTATGTCAAGTGAATATACATATCGTAAAATTGATGTTATATAATTTATATCTATAATTATATTTTCTTAGTGCAGTTTCCATGTATTTACAATGCAGATATGGATATGCATAGGGTTAACTATGACCTCTATCCATGGCTTTTCGACTCCCCTTACCCCATAGAACATAGTGTTTATGTCTAGATTTAAACATATTACTTCACACACATGATCGCATCGAATTGATAATAGTCCAGTAACTGAATGGAATTAGACAATCTGGAATCTTGATATAAAATCAAAGACTGTTTCATTTTTCTTTGAAATCGAAGGAAGCTGCTGTTGCAACTACTCCTTTTTCTTGATTTTTATTATTTTTTGCATAGTGGGACTTGGCACATCTTTCATTGGGGGAAGGTATCTGCATGGTTATTGAAATGGCTAAACTCACCAATGAAAATCGCTTGTTTGCACACTCTTCTCTATTCTAAGATAGTATGCTTTTAGAGGGGTTGACCAGTGAAAGGGTCGACCCTCTCTCTCTCTGTTGCTCAATCATTATATGAAGACGCATTCATCTTTGTAAAAGAAGGGCGTAAACGCTTTGATTTTTGTTCCAATTTTATTAAACACATAAAAAATTGTTCTTGTGGTAAGTCAATCAATTTTAAAAATATATAAACAAAAACAACTTCAGAAATAACAATAAAAAATTATGATAAAAATACAAAAACAAATTAAATTAAATTAAAAATTAAAGACATATAAAGAAATAAAAAGTATTAGGTAATAAATAAAATCATAAAATTAAAAATGGACTTGGAATCTTCTTGAAATTTTATGATTGTTGTGCTAATTTGTTTTCGCAAGTCACTCAGAAACAGGTTTCGATAAGAAGGGTTGCTACTTTTAGGTATAAGAGCATTTTATTTATTCTCCTTAACTTTCTGTTAAACACATGTTTTCATATATTTTTAATTCTCTCACAAGTTTGTTGTAGGAAAATGATAACATTTTTGCAGATTCAAAGACGGACAAATAGCATGCAGAAATAATTTCTAGAATTGCAGATTTTTTTCAGAAAAATGTTCCATTGAAAGCTTGAAGAAGCTGAATTTCCACCATGTATGTCATGACATTCTGCTTCCACAAAGAAGCCTTTTAGAAATAATTACGCCATATCATGATTACTTATCCCTCTCCTTCCAAGCTTATTTGTCATCCATGTTAGATTCTACCTTATACATCATGACTTCTCGCATGTCTACCTTTCTGAGTCGCACACATTTTTCCTCATTTTTCAATTTATCTTTTTCCTTCTGAATAAAACCATTAAGCTTCCTTTCCATGACTACATTTCTTTGTTATCCCTGCCATAAAAACTGTTTGATCCTCATATCTTTCATCTATAGTCCTACCACTCATAATGTACAACTTGTGTTGACTGATGTGGGATTCCTCAAGGCCCACCTTTCAACAAGTCTTGCCCCATCGACCTCAGCACATTATCTGGGATAGAGACTAGATTTCATTTTTAGTACCTTGAGGCTTGCATGCCTTAATGGCAAGTTCTCTCGCTAACAATCATGGGAATACATCAATGTCCCTTGATCGTTAGATCTTACAAGTGGCTTGACATCAACTCCTTTATTCTCACTTCGCAAGATGTACTTAGGTACCTTGGCACTCATTGACATCAATGGTGAGATTGCCTTGCATTGGTCAATGACATTCATCAATGGTCGGTAGTCCAATGACTTATTTCCATGTTTGACATCGACACATTTATTCACATGGTAAGAATTGTACCATTGAGTTTTGTGGCAGGGGAATAATATATAATTTGCATGACTCCATCAACAGTTTTACATCAACATACTTCCAGCCATATGAGAGTACTACAGTTCTACTTTCATCTCTCATCTTCTACTTCATCCAACCAAGCAGCAATTCATATTTCTTCACTTCACACTCTATGATCCAGCTATATCAGCCACATTCCTATCGCATAGTTCATCAACTTTTTGGGTAAGTGGAGGTTAATTTTTTTCTAATCTTTATTCCACGTAATTCCTTAAATGCTAGAAAATGAATGAATTTGGAAAATTCCCTCACCATGTTACATTACCTTACTCATTTTCGTAAACCTGATACATCTTAAGTTGGGGGGAAACTATTCATTACCATTTTACATATTTCATCATCTCATTTACCCTTAATCAACATGTCTTTCCCAAACTATGCTATATATATTGGCATGATTCATAATATGAAGAAAAGGCTTTCTAATATACATTGATGGTTCATCATTTCCAATGCATGTATACTTTTAAAAATCTTATGTATTGCAGCAAAAATACAAGTAAAAGAAATGAATGTTGTTACCACAAGAACCAACATTTGTGATGGTTGTCACACAAGAACCAGCCATATATATATATAAAGAGGAAAAAAAAGAAAAAGAAAAAATTGTTGCCACTCATGTATTTCAAATCATGGAATGATTTACCGTTACCATCATCATGTAAATCCCAACTACAAAGCCAAAAGTTTTAAAGAGAATCAATGCATAGTTGCATGAGGACATGCAACCAGTCAAGTTGGGGGGAATGTTGAGCCGCAAAAAGACCGCATTTTATTCACCTTTCCTATACCATTTGTCACCTTATCCCTATCTTATCCTTCCATAAAACCATTAATATTCACCACTTTCATAATAAATATGGGTTTATATTACCATTTTCCAAATCATTTGTTTCTAAGTATTTTGAGTGAATTTGTGGTTAATTATTGAGAAAAATAACATATTTTCATTATACTTTAAAGTTGGGTGAGTTTGGTGATGCTTACAGATGTATTTGAAGAATTTAACAAGCTCAAAAGCGACCACCTAGCCTCAGATTCGAATTTCATCTTCTAGATGTGAGCTAACTTCAAGGGGAAGATCATGGAAATGTGGAGAGAATATCTCATCCAATATTTGTTGAGGATTTGAAGGGATGAGACGTAGATTTTGTTGAGGATTTTGAGGGATAAGTTAAGAGAATAGTGGTGTTGTTCAGGATTAAACACCCATGTAACCTAGGGTCTGGGGTTACCAACTTACTACTAACCTTGCAGCCAATTAGCTTTAATAGAGTACATAAAGGAAATAGGAAAAAATTCTTGACTCACCTGATTACTGACAGTTGATCCAAGCTTGATCTTCTTCCACTTTGCTTCTCTCCAAAGCTTCCAGGGATGCACCTCCTTCACCTGCAAAGAGCAAATTCTCCAAGTACAATCTTATACATGTATATATGAGAGGTTAGATAAACAATATATCTAGTACATAATCGAATATATTCATCAACCATGATACATGAAAGAAACTCAACATAATGTTGGATGAAGAATTCTCTTTATTAACAATCAGTGAATGAGATAAGAGTACAACCCAGCTTCTGAGACAAGGACTCCTCTGCAACCAAAGGACTCTGAGTTTTACTGCTCCAAGACTTTTGAAGATATACCACTAGCATAACTTTGCTCTCCAAACTTGATTGATTAATGCCCTCCCCAAGGCCTCTATTTATACTTTGGGAAATAGAGTGGTTTCGAAGGTTGAGGAGGTTGAAACAGTTAGGATAGTTAATGATTAGGACCCAACTAATCTCCATTAATCGTGATTTATATTTTTTAATGTCAAATCATGATGTACATGACTATTGATATAGGCAACCCTGTTATACCAAAATCCTGTCACCATCATGTGATAAGACCTTTGACATACCTACTTGCCCTGAATCCCAGTTTCTAGAGTGAAGACTAAATGGTTTTTTATCAGTCTGTCATACAAATTCCCAGCACCGCGTACGCCCCTTTGTCCAGGAGTGGTACCCTTGCTCACACCACTTTTCATTAGTTGTCCACAAGCGTTGCCACCGCCTGTCACCCTTGGTCCATAGGCGGTTATTACCAGAACTGCTCTGTCATAGAAAGAGAAGCACGGTACCCTAGGTAAAAAGGGAAAAAGAGAAGCTTCTCGAGGCTTCTAGATGATAAGCCTCGAGACATCCCTTATCCCTACTGTTGTGGGTTGGTTAAGCTCGAGATCCCTCATCTTAGGATCTTAGAGGCCACCTCACCCACTAATTTCTCAACCATCTCTATCCATTAAAGCCCTATAAATATGACCTCATAGCCATGGTTGAGGGGAGAACATTGAAGGTATTGTTATGCTGTTGGACTGATTCTTGGCCCAAGATGATTTGGAGAGAGCATAGAGAGCTAGAGTTGGAGCTTTTGGGGATGAAGAGCTGGTTTCATGGAGATGCATGTCAACACTAAGGCTTGGTTGTAAATTTCTTCATATTTCTAATGCAAGTTGATTTTTTGTCCCATATATATTGTTGATGTTTGATTTCAGATATATATTGCTAGATTCCTTAGTCATTAGCATAGATTAGTAGATCATATTCTGGTTTCTTTGATTTGTTTCATGTTGAAATCTTTTGTAGGTACAGAGGTGAACTATCAAAGCCTTGCATTCTAGATATCTACAGCATCTAGGGAGAGTTATCATCCTCTGTGATCTATTTGTTCTGGATCTGAACCATTCAGACCAGTGGAACACCTTGCTGTCCGCAGGAGGTGAAATATTTCGATCAACAAATCTAGCGACTCTGCTAGGGAGTAGTTGTATTCAGTTGTTCTGATCGTACTCAGTCTGCAACTCTTGTCCAAATCCAGGCTCCATTTTCTTCAACTCTTTACAGTCAGATCTACTTTCTGATTTGCATTATTTGGGTTTGAAATTTCCAAATTTGTTCAGATATGAGTCATTTCGGTTTTTTATGCTCTATTACCACTTTCAATTCGACACTATTTACCTTGATCTAGTCTTTTTTTATTTGATCCATCATTCTCTTTCTTGTTTTGGCCATCTAACAGGGATCTGCAGCAATGCTTTGTACGAGGAGTGGTGCCACTGCCTGAACACAGTGGGCAGTAAGCGGTGCCACTGCTTGAACACAATGGGCAGTAAGCGGTGCCACCGCATGTATCCAGTTAGCGAGGAGTGGTGCTGCTTTGGAAATGCTCTTACAACATCTACAAAGCGCGGTACCAGGTAGGCATTATTCCAAAACTCTTTTTCCTCTTTTTCTTTGTAAAAAATTGGAATTTTCATTGCTTTCAGTTCTGCTATCAGGCTTGTGTTGTTGAGTTTGATGTGTGCGGCTTGCTGCTTTAATGGTTTAAGATTGATTTTCTGTGGAATTTCAAAAAATTGTTTACTCTTTTTTATTGTTCATTCGCTTCTTACTTGTTGGTTGTGCTTAAAGAAGAATTTCTTGTTTTCTGAAAGTTAGGGTGTTCATTGAACTCTCTTTTCATTGCATATACTGAAAGAAGAACACTAGATTAGCTTCTAGATTTCATTTCTTGCTTGCATAGTAGACTTCTTTTTCTTCCCTTCAAAAAGGAAAAGTTTTTCTTGAGATTTAAACATCATATTTGAGCGTTGGATTTGGGTTTTCTAATTGGCTTCATAAGCTTTCAGGACCTTTATGATCTTTCATCTCTCATGCATATAGGACTATCTCGATCAAAATATTAAAAAAAATGGTAGTTTTAAGTTAGATTTGCTTATGTTTTTAAGAAATTTGAAACGTTAGAGTGCATTGGCATATAGGTGTGCTTGGTGTTGTTCTTTTAAGAAAAGAGATTCTCACCCTTCCCATTTTCTTTCGAAAAGAAGAATTTGGTTTGTAAAAGTGTTTGCTTGTCTTTGATTTGGTGTTCATGACTGTTGATTGGAATGATTTTTGGTTTTGAAACAAATAGAAAAAACACTCTCTTCCCTCCTGTAAGTAGGCATATTGAATGGTAAAGTGAACATTTGCACAAGCATATTGCATGGTTTTACTTTTCTGTTAGAACACCATGCATTCACCTAACCGCACAAGTTAAAATTAGTGGTAGTTGTAGGTTAAAATTTATGTAGTAACTTGAGTGATAGGTTAGAGACATGTTCGGGCGTTGTAAAATGTAGGAGTTGTCATTATTTGTCAGCATTACATTCCGGTACTCGCGCGGTTATTCCAAATATCGTTGGTATATTGAACGGCCTTTCACGTACCCTTGAGGTATATAGAAAGGCACTTCACGTATTTGATTGTATATCGGAAGGCCCCTTGTGTACGGTTATGCATTAGACAACACTACTATTGATTCAAGATCCTAGGTACCTTGAGTATATCGGGAGACCCCACTAGGGTACCTTATCTATCTGAGAAAATCCCTTTGGTCGTCTTGTTTGGAGCCATACACCGAAAACAACATTCGGGGAGATGACTACGCACCTACCCTCGAGGTATATCGCGAGTGGCACCGAATTGACAATCCTAGTGAGAGACCTGACTTTTGAACTCCTCTTGTCATTTTAAGTTTGCTTGTTTTGACCTATAGTTTGAGTAGGGAAGTCTTTTGGTGTGTTTTTTCTAGATCTTCAGACCCTAGGTTAGATAGGAACTGTACGCACTAGCTGAGTTAAGACAGTCCAAGAGAGTACGGGGCTTGCCACCCAATTTTACTTTTGTTTCAGAAGAAAGTCCAATGGAAGCTATCGACCAAGGAGTTGCTACCACCTCCCAAGTGGGAGATAATGTGGTGGTGGAAAGTGGAGTACCATATTCTTCACACTCACCCCCCTTGGTCCAATATCCTTCCCGAGAGGATTCATCGTTCCATCCTCCCACAGAAGGTCATGTTGACGATACCCGTCCGGATTTTGGTCCTAATGCTCCTTTCTAGGAGACACCCATTGGATAGGCCACTGCCTCATTTAACACCCATGTAAGTTCTCCTGAAAGTGAAGAAGAATGCAGGCAGTACCATGCTGCTATCCTTCATGCACAGGAGGTAGAAAAGAAGATTGATAATCTATTAGGCTCTTCACCAGTTCGTTCCACATTCCTTCCTGTGGGATATCATTCACTAGCCGATTCTATGAGACCCATTGAACCGATTATAGATTGTCCATTAACAACCCACAGCCTAGGTCAAATTTCCACCCCTCTCACCTCTTATGTTATGTCTGTTCCAAATCCTCCCAGGTCTTTTTCATCTGGGGCCCAACCTTCAATTCCTATTTCTTTAGTACCTTTGAATGTTGGGGGGGAACCCCCGGCATGACCTACGTTATCCGAGATCGGAGTTGTACCTAGTCAAGAGCATACCTCTAACATAGAAACATCTACATTTTTTGTCCCTCCCACCCACACTACTGTGGTAAATCCCCCATCTAGTTAAGGTCATCCCTTGGGGGCACAACCTATTGCCATTCATTCTTCTAGTGGTTATGGTTATCAAATACCTGTAGGTAATCATCCATCTAATCCTACTAGAATTCCATTCCCTAGTAATGCTTTTACACCATGGGGGAAACCCAACTAGTCTTACATGCCAGCCATGGGAGGGATACCCATACATACTGCGGGAGGTGCGGGAGGACCACCTTATGGAGGTTCTCCCCCTATGGGACCTAATGGTCCTGGAGGGTCTAGTGGTCCTCCTCATGGTCCTGGTGTTCCTAGTGGCCCTGGGGAACCTGGTGGATTTCCTCCTTATGGCTTGGGAGGGTCTGGTGGCCCTCCACCGAGTGGTTCTGGTGGCTTTGGAGGTCTCCCACCTCCTGGAGGTTTCGGAGGGTCTAGTGGTCTGCCTCCTGGTGGTCCTGGTGGTCCTGGCGGTCCCAGTGGCTCTGGCGGTCCTCCTCTTGGAGGCCATGGTGGTCCTAGCGGTCCTAATTTTAGAAATCAACCCCCCGTGGGCCGATTTTTTGGTATTTCTTCCTTACAATAACCTGTTTATTAGTCTACCTATGGCCCTACTGGTAATTACATGCCGTATCAATATTACCAGTATGTGTAGCCCAATAGACGGTTACCTTTCCTTGCAACTTTGGACTTGCCTGATTTGTCCAAGTTGAATAATGATCCCATTCGACACAATCCCTCGTGGCCTCCCATTCCGGTAAAGTTACCATCGAATATTCCAAAATTCGATGGGAAGCAGGGTGAAGATCCGCGGAACCATGTTATGACTTTTCATTTGTGGTGTTCCTCAAACTCCCTCATGGATGATTCTGTTTGGTTACGACTCTTTCAATGAAATTTGATCGGTACAATCGTAAAGTGGTATATTGAACTCCCACAACACTTGTTTGTGGATTTTGGCTCGTTGGCAACCGTATTTATTATGCAATTTCATCTCCCTATTTGTTATGAAATGGGCACTGATCTTTTAACTTCTCTACAACAGAGCACCTCCACCCACATTTCTGATCATATTCATGAGTGGAGAAGGCGGAGAAGGCTTATTAAGGCCCCTATTCTAGATCGATTGTTAGTTGATTGGTTCACTAATTCCTTGTCACCTCCTATTTCCCAAGATGTGGCTATGGGAGGTGCCGTTACCAAAGAGCAGGCTATTAGTCGGGCTCAGTACCTAGACTTGGTCTATTCCCAGTCCGGGACTCTTTATGACTTGATTCCTCAAGCTCCTCACCCCAGCACCAACCCTGCCAAGCCATCAGTAGAAGTACCCGTTGATGGGATTGTTGGTTCAATCCAGTCCCCATCCGCAGCGAAAC
The DNA here is from genome assembly GCA_001517045.1 of Pseudotsuga menziesii. Classification (NCBI taxonomy): domain Eukaryota; kingdom Viridiplantae; phylum Streptophyta; class Pinopsida; order Pinales; family Pinaceae; genus Pseudotsuga; species Pseudotsuga menziesii. Next base: position 54,790 of record LPNX010329268.1, read on the forward strand.
CTGCCAAGCAAACTCAAATTACTACTCCTTTGACTCCCAAGGTTTCAGCTGAGGTCAATTCTATTCGAACTACTCAAACCTCGGGTAATAAAAAGAAAGGTAAAAATTGAAATAAAAAACCTGGAAACCAGCAGGAGACCCCACAATCAACCAATAATGACAACAACATAGGAAAAGGAAGGCTAAATACCCTTATCTGTTATGTGGTGGTGACCACTTCTCAAAGGAGTGTCCCAGTCGGGATGAAATCTCCCAGTTTTTGAAGTCTAATCCCGCACCTGCAGTACTTATGGATCCCTTTCCCTCTCAACAACAGCTGGTAGACCACATGTCGAACCAGGGTAACTCTAGTTCATCAGAGGAAATTCATATGATGTCCTCAGATACCATCCATCTGCAAACTCGAAGCCATAATTATGATAAACCCGCAGATAAGCAAGAAGATCAATCTTCTTCAGGGAAAACTCCCTCTACTAGTTCTCCGTAATCCTCATCTATTGTTCCCTTGTCTATCGAGAAGCCTACTCTCGACATGATTTTTTTCCCACCAAAGAGTACTCTTCGAAAGGCTCTCTTTAATCCCAATTCCCGAGCTGCTCAATTCTATAATGTGGTTGAAGATCTCGCTCAAGCACCTTTTGCGATGTCTACCTTAGAGGTACTCCAAATTTTCCCTACACAGCGCAAGAACTTGTTGACCGCATTAGGAGCTATAGACCCGAATAACACTAACTTGATTCACTTCAATGTTGAGAACTATAAACCTATATTACCGCATAAACTTGCTTTTTAGATCATTACGAAAGTAGTGGGAAAGAAATTCTTTCGAACGATACTAGATGAAGGAGCTTCGACCTCAGTGTTATCTCTGACTTGTTGGAAAGCTCTTGGCTCTCCCAAGCTTGTTACATCACCTACGACCCTTAAAGCCTTTGATGGATGGGGTTTCCAACCCCATGGCCTTATATCATCCCTTGCGGTCGAGCTGGGGGGAAAAATCGTTTCCATCTAAGTAGAAGTTGTAGATGCCCCTCTGGATTATAACCTCCTTTTAGGAAGGAATTGGTTCTGTGCCATGAATGTTGTTGCTTCAATAGTATTTCGAATGTTCCAATTACCGCATCTCGGGAGAATTGTTACCATTGACCAGCTTGATTTCTATACGTTGGATGTTACTACCTCCACGGCTAATAACATCCCCATGTTAGGTCAGCCCCCTCCTCCTTACTAGTCGATTTGGGTAGGTATGTTAAAGGATTCATCCCTTATGGGGATTTTTTTGTCTACCCCTCCTGGCACGGATACCACGACAGTACATATGATCGCTTCATTTGACATTGAGCCCAAGGGCACAAATGTTGTTGATTCCACCTCGTTGAGCCCGCACGAAGCTATGTATGACACCATTCAAACTTCTCCAATGATCACATTGATGACATTCATTTAGTGGCTTTGGATCCTTACCATTTACTGTACTGGTTAGAACCTTCGCTTCTGGTTCTAGACTATCTCTCCGAGACTTTCCCTTCCGACGAGTCCATTATATAGATCGTGAATACGAATGAACCCATTTGGGAGGATCACCATCATCGATCCATGTTCCTCCCAAATACCAGTTCGGGTAGCCATGATTTTGCATCCTTGTTTCCTACTGATATTGTCAACGTTCCGCAAAGTCCTATATTGTTGCAAGATATAGATTCTGAAGGAAACCTTTGCCACATTACTCAGACGAACCCAATTGACATATCAGCCAGGCCTGATGTTATTGAGCATGTTCATGTTGGGCATAACTGCTCCACAGATGAATTTGAAGCATATAAGGCACTTTTTAAGGAATTTCGTGATATTTTTGCCTGGTCCTATGAAGAGATGCCAGGGATCGACCCTTCCATTGTGGTCCACGAGATTAAAACTTATCCCACGGCTAAACCTATCAGGAAGAAACTTAGGCAAGTCCATCCTAGGAAGGCCGCAGCTATTAAAGCTGAGATTGAGAAACTTCTGAAAGCTGGTTTTATTTATCTTGTACCTCTGACGGAATGGGTATCGAACATTGTCCCTGTCAATAAAAAGCAGGGCACCATTAGAGTCTGCATCGACTTTAGGGATTTAAATAAAGCTTGTCCCAAAGACAACTTTCCTACCCTACACATCGATCAGATTATCGAGAACTGTGCTAGAAGTGTCATCTTTTCATTCATGGATAGCTTCTTCAGCTACAATGAGATTGAGATATTGCCCGCCGATCAACATAAGATGACATTCATTTTCCCATGGGGAACCTTTGCATATAATAAGTTACCTTTCGGCTTGAAAAACGCTGGAGCCACATTCCATCGCGGAATGTCCTATGCATTTCACGACATTAAACATATTGTTGAACCGTACCTTGATGACCTACCTGCTCATTCACATCGATGGGAGGACCATCCTGGTCATCGTAGAGACATATTCCTGAGATGCCGTCATTATAATATATGGCTCAATCCGGATAAATGTGTCTTTTGCGTTGAGACGGGACGTCTACTTGGATTTGTGGTATCCAAAGATGGCATCTGGCTCGATCCTTTGAATATTGCCGCTATCATTAATCTACCAGCCCTAATCAACATCCTTGAACTCCAAAGTTTGTAGGGGAAGGAAAACTTTCTCCTCCGTTTCGTGTGCAATTTCGCTGAGAAAATGCATAGTTATATGCATTTCCTCAAGAAGAACACTCCATTATTTTGGGATGACCAGGCCCAATGCACCTTTGAAATTCTTAAGCACGGTCTAATTGATTCACCCGTGAAACACCCCCCGGATTATTCAAAGGATTTTCGCTTGTATATTGCTGCCTCTGCTACTACCATCGCCATGGTTTTAGTGCAGGACAATCTCCACGATCAGGAGCATGTGATTTATTACGCTAGTAAGAATCTTATTGATTCTGAAATCTGTTATTCACATGTGGAGAAGCTACCTTTGGCCACGATCATTGCTGTGAAAAAATTTCGTCACTACATTCTGCTTCGCATTACCACCATATTGGCATACTAGAACCCGATGTACTACATTCTGACACGTCAGGTACTTGGGGTCAAGTACTCATGTTGGATCGTCATCCTTTAGGAGTTCGATCTTGAGTTTGCCAAGGCTACCTCAAAGAAATCCTTGGTTTTTGTCGAGCTTATATGTGACCTTCCTTGTGCTACCACGAAATCTGAGCCCAGCGATTCATTTCCAGATGAATTCATGTTCCTAATTAGCACTACTGATCCTTGGTATGGAGATTTGCTGATTCATCTCCAGACCCAGCATTTTCAACCACATCTATCTCACGATGATCGTTGCCGCATCTGTCACCATGCGAAGTACTACTTTATCTTGAATGATACCTTTTATAGACGTGGGATTGACTCCATTCTCCAGTGATGCCTCACTCATGAGGAGGCTGAACACATGCTGAATGATTGCCACTCTGGAGCATGTGGCGGTCATTTATCTGGGATGGCTACAGCCCAGAAAATCCTTCACGCTAGCTATTTTTTGCCTTCTGTCTTCAAAGACTGTCATGAGGCTGTTAAGAAATGCCCTCCTTGCCAACATTTTTATCCCAAAAAGTGCACCCATCCTGCTCTACTTCACCCCATCATTTCCGTTGGCCCTTTTGCCAAATGGGGGATTGAATTCATGCATTGTAAACCTACCTCAGCCGGGGGGCATGGTTACATCATCGTAGCCATGGATTATTTCACAAAATGTGTCGAGGCCATGCCTACATATGTAGAAGATGGTAATACTACCGCTCTCTTCTTGTTCAATCATATCATAGATAGATTTGGAGTTCCGTAGTCCATCGTCACTAATCACGGATCTCATTTCCGTAATCAAATGATGGAGGAATTGAGTGCCAAGCTAGGTTTTCACCATGAAAACTCTATGTCGTATTATCCGCAAGATAATGGCCAGGTAGAGACCATTAACAAAGTTTTGAAAACTATGCTTCGTCGGGTGGTTGGAGATCATAAATCCAATTGGCATCTCGTTCTTTTTTTCGCTCTTTGGGCTTATCAGACTTCCGTGAAAACAACTACTGGTTTCACACCATTCCAACTTGTCTATGGACTTGAAGTTGTCTTACCGATCCAATGTCAGATTCCATCTTTACAACTCGCTGTCGAACTTCTCCCAAACACTTCCACAAAGGAAGCAATATTTTTGTACTTAAATAACCTTGATGAGACTCGTAGAGATGCTTCCTTAGCTAATGAGGCACATAAGAAACGCGTCAAGGTGCAGTACAATAAATCCGTCCAGCCTCGTGTTTTCAACGAGGGTGACCTAGTTTTGACTTATGATCAGAGATATGACAAGCTAGGAAAGGGTAAGTTCGAGTCCATGTGGTATGGCCCTTTCGTTATCTCCAAGGTGTTAGAGAAAGGAGCCTATGAGTTAGTTGATTATGACGAGATCCCTTTGGGGAAACCTCGCAATGGGTTGTACCTGAAAAGGTACTATGCCTAGGTCTTCTTGGATGGTATCTTGTATATATGTATATTGATTGAATTTCAGTATTTTCAAGATGGTTTTGAGTTTTGGTGTCTGCATCTGTTTATTCGTTTTTTGGTCATGCAGATGGCTTTCTACGGCTTCCCTGATGGTGCTTTCTACCACACTTTGAATCTAGCCTCGGCTGCTTGGGTTCTCTATTCCCCAGCTGAAGATTTGGTCAGTTCAGGAGCGGTTTTCTTAGGTCCCGCTACTAATAACATCGCTGAGTATGAAGCAGTCATCGGTCTTCTAACTGAAGCTGCCTCCCAGGATGTCCGTGATCTAGTAGTTTTGATGGACTCTCAGCTCATGGTTTGTCATTTAAACCATGTCTACACCATTAGGAATCTGGTGCTCCTCCACCTCTTCTAGAGGGTACATTTATTAGAAAGATCATTTGGAACCATTACATATAGGCATATCCCTAGGGAACATAATGTAGTTGCTGATTCATTGGCTAATTACATCCTAGATTGGCATATTGCCCATTCATGACGTTAAATCAAACATGGTACATTGTAAATAAACATTTAAAGACAGATAGAACTCATAGAAAATGCATTTTTTCCATTTCAAACATATAAACACCGTGTAAAAGTTTGTATATATATACACGAAAAAGTTTTACAAAAAATAGGTCTCGAGACCTCATCTAAAGCGCGTAGGCTTTCAGGAAAAATCATCATACAAAAATCCTGAAGCTATCAGCTTTTAGTATACATGTCTCATCCACTAGTGGTGCTCGTGATAGCACATCACTGCTCGAGCCACCCCACATAGTAGCCTGCTGAATTGGCCTGGTAATCTCACCGTAGATCTTTGATATCTAGTCGGGAGGTCATCTATGTCAGCATCTGGGATGTCTAGAGTCAACCTCTCTAGGTTCTCCTCTAGCTCCCCAGTGATATCATCACCCTGTGGCACGAGGTGAGCTCCGGCTCGCATGTCTAATGGAGATGCTCCTCTAGGCCTCGCTGCTCCAACATCTACATGAAGACAAATAGGTCTTGTCACTTATCATAAAAATATAAAACATGAAAAACATAAAAACATTTTTCATCTTTAGGGTTTCTTGTTTCTTACCGATGTCACCCCACTGCCCTCCAGGTGGGAGCGATAGGTCAGGATCACCTATAAAATATGTGCCCACATAGGCATAGTCCTTAACCATGAGCATCTTAACTCGCATCCATCTCAAGAACACATCACCGAACTTCACTCTGCCCCTACCCACTCCTGTGCGAGCCATGACCTGGACCCACCTCAGCATGTGGGGGTCCCGTGCTCTCAGACTCCGGAAAGTCACTTGGGGCCTCATCTGGGGGACCCGCTCAAAGAAGAAACAAGCTAAGATGGAACCAAAGCCGAACTGCTTCAGCTCTCCTTGCCGACATTTAGTCAGCTGATCCTTGAAGATTGGAAGCAATGCTTCCACCCAGTTGAACACCGTAGGTGCCATAGCCTCTAGGGAATATAGCATATGTTCCTTGGAATCCTGATGTACACCCTGGCTCCCTGCCACCCTCTGCATGGTGAACAGAACAATCCGTAGAGCCCTGTCTGTCACTGCCCTGATGTGTATTTTCTTCCCCGATGTGCCTGTACCTGGTGCACAGTGTCGATCTATGAGCTCTCTGGTGGTAATCTCCCCACCATGGGAACCTGTCAGTGAGATAGGGGCACCCTGTCTCGATAGGCCAGTCAGGAAGTAGATGTCCTCTACCTCCATTGTAAGTATATGTGCCCCCACCTCAAAATATTGCTGTTCTAGATTCCACATTTTCAATATGTGTTCCAGTAGTCTCTGGTGGGACACCATGCTTGGTGTCTGAAAGAACTTTAAAATCCCACAGTTTCAGAGTGTGACAATACAAACTGAATTCCTTTCAGCAGCATCATCCTCGTCGTCATGTGTTCTTTCCTTCCATATCACCATATTTTGGAAGCCTAGACCTGCCAAAAACAAAAATGGTATGTATCAATATCATCCTTGAGTCGTCGCAAATAAAAAGAATGAGTGAATTTTGTCTATATCATTGGTTTAACGTATCCACCGTCGGCACCGCCTGTGCCCCATTGGAGACAAGTGGTGGCACTACCTGTCCACCATATTCTTGGCGCAGTTCTCGGGTGGTACCGCCTATCCCGCAAGGGGTAGCCGCGGTGCCCGCAAATTGGATTTTAGGGCTTGCCAAATAGGCCTAAAACCCCACCAAATACCAAAATAAAAGCTATGAAATTAAAGATAAGGGTCTTAGTTGTTACCTGCAACTGACGAGACTGAAAACAGACGGTGGAAACTCTGGGTATCAGCTGTGGAAGATCTGGCTAAAAAATGCTCCAAGTGCTCTCTGCTGGAGGTAAATAGTGAAATGTTTGATTTTTTACTATTTACTTGCCTTATATAGACATTTTTTGGGTCTGACTTAGTATAGTTTTGATATTACATCATGTTCTGGTCAAAATCTATTTGTCATAATCCCTTAATGTTGATTTTGGATGCATTTAACACTTGTTTATGAGTCGTCTGCAGGTTGACTTTAGTAAAAGCTTTGGAAAGTTTGGTTATGGATTTTTCGTACTTTCACAAAACGGAAAAGGTCGTTGAGCGTTTATTATGGCACTTTGTCACGCTCGTTAAAATCTAGTATCAAATTTTCGAGTCTAGTTCAAGTTTTTTTCCAAGCTCGTAAAATACGACATTGTGTAAAGAAACGTCATGGAGTCTTCTTTTCACATCTTCTTATAGACTCCTTAAAAATGAAAAGATGGTCGAGTCCATTTCCGAATCTTTGCAGGTTTGTAAAAAGTGACATTGTGTAAAGAAACCTCATGGAGTTCTCTTTAAACCATTTTCAGGCTCCCTAAATACGAAAAGATTGTCGAACGATCTTGTCTTCTTCATGTTCGTTAAAGTATTTGAAGATTCGTCCGTCTGACGGTAGGATATCTCTTTCTCAATTTGGACAAGACTATTTACAAGAAAGGAACGCTCCAGCCAATCATGAATGGAAGAGTTCTCTAAGGTATGATTTTATACTTTTTCAGGCCTTGGAGACTAAATCATACGAAAAAGGACCCCCATGGAGTCTTATTCCGTATTTGTTCAGACTCTCTAAACATGAACAATACCGAGTTTTCTTTCAGTGGACTCGTTAAATTAAGCATTGAGAGACCCGTTTTGGGAACGAACCCCTCATCTCTCAGGTTCGGAAAACATATGAGACTGGACTTGTCCTCTGACAAGCTATATTGAGTGTTTGTTACCCTCTTTGAACTCGTAAAACCAAAAAGAGGCACTCATCGATCATGATCAGGGAAATGGGAAAGGGAATCATTTTGCAAATAATGGCAGTTGTTTTGTCGTTACCTTTGAACATGGCACTTGTCTGCACAATCATGTCAGTCAATTGGGTATTTAGCTGATCTCCGTGACGATCCACTTTCATGAGTCATGCTAATCCTTTGAGTCTTTCAGAAGAATGCATTGTCCACTGTCGCATTGTGTATCTGTCCTGTCTAGTCATGCTGCGAAGTCATTTTTTCATGCCGCACGATGTTCAAAGGGGATCTAAAGAATTCTTACCTCTATAGTATACACAGCCTTTGTGTCAGTATCTTTGATTCAGTCATATGGTTACTACATTTGCATCATTCCAGAACTATGTTCCGAGTTTCATGTTGTCGATGTGGGACTGACCATGGCCCTCCTTCGATGAGACTATTCCTGTCGACATCAACTCATCATCTGAAAAATATTCTTAGAAACAATATTTAGTACCTTGAGATCTGTATGCCTTAATGACAGATTCTCTCGCTCTCGACATAGGTTCACATCATTGACCTTTGATCGATAGAATCGACTGGGTGTTCAACATCATGACATCTATTCGCACTCAGTAGATTGTACTAGAGTACCTTGGGAATCATTGACATTAATGGTGATCTCCCTCGCACTTGTTAACGGTTCACATCATTGGTCGATAATCAAGTGGTTTCTACCATGGTCGACTTTAGATCATTGTAATCACATGGATAGAACCGTACTTTGTGGAAGACGAGACAAAGACCCTGGGCATTTGTTTAAAAGTGCTCATTTCTTTTTCCCTAGGTTGTGATGGAGTTTTGTATATCTAGCATGGATCCACATTTGTATGGTCGTGGCTATGCTCAAATTTGTGTTTGTATGACATAGATCTACGTTGTATGTCTGGTAGCTATGTCCAAGTTTGAGTCATCTATTACATGGATCTACGTTGTATTCTAGTAGCCATGCTTGTTTATTCCACTCATGGATCTGCCTTGTATTGGTCTGCAGCTATGAGTTTGGTTACTTGTGTATATGAGTCAACATACTGATGTACTACAGATGCCTACTTGACTGCATACTCCGATAGAGCCAACATTTTCATCTCCTGGCAATGACTTGTGCTCAAAGCTCTCGTTTATCGTATCACTCTAAGACTCATGCTTTGGGGGGCATCCTGTTATACCAAAATCCTGTCACCATCATGTGATAAGACCTTTGACATACCTACTTGCCCTGAATCCCAGCTTCTGGAGTGAAGACTAAATGTTTTTTTATCAGTCTGTCATACAAATTCCCAGCACCACACATGCCCCTTTGTCCAGGAGCGGTACCCCTGCTCGCACCACTTTTCATCGGTTGTCCACAAGCGGTGCCACCGCCTGTCACCCTTGGTCCATAGGCGGTTATTACCAGAATCACTTTGTCATAGAAAGAGAAGCGTGGTACCCTGGGTAAAAAGGGAAAAATAGAAGCTTCTCGAGGCTTCTAGATGATAAGCCTTGAGATATCCCTTATCCCTACTGTTGTGGGTTGGTTGAGCTCAAGATCCCTCATATTAGGATCTTAGAGGCCACCTCACCCACTAATTTCTCAACCATATCTATCCATTAAATCCCTATAAATATGACCTCATAGCCATGGTTGAGGGGAGAACATTGAAGGTATTGTTATGCTGTTGGACTGATTCTTGGCCCAAGATCATTTGGAGAGAGCATAAAGAGCTAGAGTCGGAGATTTTGGGGATGAAGAACTGGTTTCATGGAGATGCATGTCAACACTAAGGCTTGGTTGTAAACTTCTTCATATTTCTAAAGCAAGTTGATTTTCTGTCCCATATATATTGTTGATGTTTGATTTCAGATATATATTGCTAGATTCCTTAGTCACTAGCATAAATTAGTAGATCATATTCTGGTTGCTTTGATTTGTTTCGTGTTGAACTCTTTTGCAGGTACACAGGTGAACTATCAAAGCCTTGCATTCTAGATATCTACAACGTCTAGGGAGAGTTATCATCCTCTGTGATCTATTTGTTCTTGATCTGAACCATTTAGACCAGCGGAACACCTTGCTGTCCGCAGGAGGTGAAATATTCCGATCAACAAACCCGCGTATGACACGCGAGTTGCTTAAAGGATAGTCACGTATAGTATGTGAGTTGTAATGGAGATAGCCGCATACAGTACGCGAGTTGTCAATGTAAATAGTCGCGTACTTACGTGAGTTGCAATGAGGATAGTCGCGTACGCAACTCAACACTTAAAAAAATAATATGGCAAGCTGGTTCAAGGGTAAATGCATCCCATGTCATGCCCATCTGTATTGTTTTGGCAAACTTCAATCCTAAGATGTCCTTTTGTGTACCAACATAAGGAATGTCGGCACTCGGATGGAGAAGTGCCATTTGGTTTGATAACAAGTGGATCTATAATTATGATCAGCTATCTTGAGTTCATGTATATATAGGAGAGCTCTCTCCTCATTTTGGTTAGAGCTCTCTCTAATGGTTTAGAAGTAGAGAATAGTTTAGAGTTAGTCATAGAGTGGATTTTTGATTGTTATGTAATGGAGATGATCCTTAATGCACATCCTTTGATTCTCCCATGTTAATATAGTTTTTTAGTAATTTCTTTCTTATGAGTTGTTCATATAGATTTTCAATTATGTTTTGCATATGAATTATTAGTATAGATTTACCCTAAGCTCACAAGTTAATGTCGATTTATTTATACCAGTTTATTTCATGTCATTTCCTGATTTTGTAATTTTAATTCAATTTCAGTCATGTATTTTCAATTTCAATTATAGATTAAGTTCAGTGACACTCTGCCCCTGCATATATTTTGTCTGTACCTCACAAGTCTATGCTCTCTCCGTGTTGAAAATTAAATCGTTGGACATCTGTTATAATTTTTTTAATGTTTTTACCCTACAGAAACTGTTAAGAAGCCTTTGTAAAAGTCTAATCAAGAACCTCTTAGATTGGTTGTAATCAAACCTCGGACTGAAGAAATCAAAGCAAAAATTGATGAATTGAGGCAAATAATAGAACAATATGGGGTAAGTGGCATCTTTGAAAGATTTTACGAACTATGAAATATATTCATTTATGTTATTTTATTTCTCTATTTTTTATATGATCTAATCAATTAAAGTTTTCTTTTTGTAGCAGTTTTTGGAGATAACACCCGTGCATCAAGTACAAGATGTAGAGGTCGATATCGATAGTATCGATGGTTAAAGACATCGTCAATATACCGTACCAACGAGGTTATTTGAATCTCATGACCAACAATTCCATTTATATGCTAGAAACTCACCGAATGTTGGAGATCAAGAGGGCCCTTCACCCACTCCTACTTCACAAGATGTTAGAGAGGATAGTAGCATCAAATGTGAAATTTGTTATCCTAGAGAAGTATGTGTGGTTACCGTTGGTGGGAAATTACTGTCTTCCAATCAAGATACTAAATATTGTAGGTATTATTTAATTAATTCAGTGTTTTTTTTCATGTAATTCAAATCCACGTACCTCAAATTATTTTTAATTAATGATCATATTCTTTTTGCAGGAGATAATGGTATTTATATGAACCTGCATGAAAATGCGTTGGGGATTTTTGGGTTCACCGTTCGTACACGGTGGAATTCCCAAAATGAAAAATTGAAATATGAGATAATGAACCACATGGTTAGTTGATTGGTGATACCTTCAATAGAAAAGGTGTCATCGCAATAGTTGGCTTAAATTTGAAATATGTCAGGGAAGATTATAGGGACAACTTACAAATTAACCCTAAGTATGAGCACCCTTAGATGGTTTTAGAAAATTATTCGAAGGCACTCATGGATGATGCAAAGGAAAAGGCATTTATAAAAACAAGGAAATATTCGTCCACTCGGTTCACAAAAATATGACACATCATATTTTCAATGAAAAATGTTCATTTTTTTTTTACTTTTAAATATATTTAAGTTGTGATATCTAACACATTTGAAACCTTTCATAGGCTACCTGAAACCTCTAAAGTGACAAAGGAAAGAGTAGAAAAACGACAAAAACTGGCCAAGGTGGATATCAAAAACTAAGAGCATGAATTGTAAGAATCAAATGATCATTATTTGTAGCCAAAAATTTTCTAAATGTAGCGAACAAATAACTGATTTATCATAAACAATTTTCACGGTGTTATGCATTGCAGGGAAATTCTTTTCAAGAGGAAACCACTGAAGAATACTTGAGGCTCGACTTTAAGTATGGTTTTCAACTTGTGATGGAACATCAAAAAATCTTGGGGAAAACCTCAATTTCCCCATTGACGCACAAAGGGGTAAATAAAACCAATAAGGCCATCATTATAATGTACTTGTGAAATCTATTCAGGAATGATTACATCGAAAAAATAAATGTCTTTATTTATTTATTTTCGGAGTGAGAGAAACAAAGGAAGCAAGGGTAGCAGTACCGAATAGGTACCACATGAAGATGAGGAATTGCCTCATGATGGTGGCGAGAAACATAGTCGTTCAGGTATGTATGCTATAAAATAGAAGTATTTAATATGATTTTAAATATATAATGGACGACGGATACTAATAAATTTTCTTCTGTGAATGGAAAAGCATGTACCTGCTCATGCTCAACTGAAAGAGGAACAAATGGAAAAACCAATGAACACTCCAGTCATCTCACCTAGTCATCCAACATGTAAATATCATTGTATTGATATTGTAAAAATGAAATACATATCTCAATAATAACTATGCATTTATATCTATATAACACACATGGTATTTGCAGGGTATGCCTCTCTCCAATGACCTCCACTCCCTAGTATTCGATGTACCATAATCATGGTACGAGAGATCATTCCCACACAATCAATAGAAAGAGAGGGAACAACAACTACAATAGGAAATGACAATGAATTAGATATCCCCATCTTGGAATTTATGCAAAAAAATGTAGTTCTATTCATTTAAGATTTGTATTTGACAAAACTGTAAATGAAATATTTATAGTTATGTGACAAGTTTTTTGATTTAGTCGGTGCATGTTCATATTTTAGAATTGAAGTTTATAATGTGAATTTTATTTCTCAGTTCATATTTTTGAATATGTGTGACATATTTGTATTCATGTCATTGATATTTCAACACTGTTGTCTTTCATGAACAACTTATATATGATATATATTGCTACTGTTATTACTCTTTTTATTTTCAATACTTTAATTATTATTGAAGCTCTTTGTTTGATAGTAATGTGTTGATTAAAAAAATTAATATACCTATATTTGTGCTTTTTAATATTTATATGTGAAATGTTTGTTCACTTTGTTGCATAGCTTATTTTTTAATATGTGTGACATCTTTCGAGGACTATGGTTATTCTCAAGGGGATGGTCGCCCCTTGCTAAGTTAATGTGAGGAAGTTGATATGACCACATGGGATTCCTTATCCAGTGATGATGATTATGAGATTCCACTCTTTCCTTGAGACTCATGAGACATATGACCGCATACAGTTGAGAAGGTCAGGTAACCTACCCTCACGTTGACTTAATGTGCATGAGCCTAGTATGATATCATGTTTCCTTGTTATGTTATGTTGACTTGCATGTTTAATTGTATATGATGTTTATCCTTTTGGTGACTCATGATTGACCATTGCATAGTAACGTTGAGCCATACAACCCTTAAATGTCTATGTCTAGCTTGTTGATGACTAGCATGGCCCATTAGGGGGGTTGTCCACCCTTGTGTTTACCCTAATATCCATCCCTAGGTTGCATCCACCATAGTGCTACCTTATATGAATTTTTTGGAGTACTTTGATGTCATTTTTTATTGTGAGTTGGTCGTATTGTTGTGATGCTATTGTTTTTTATTTGTGAGGGTTGGATGATCTATTTTAGGTTATTTTCCAATTCTGGGTTCTCTCCTTTCATAGGTATGTTTGTCTAGTTGAGTCTCATGCAAGTAACCTAATGCTAAGAGATTGAATTTTTTAAGAAGAACTTTTTCTAAGGATAAGGGAGGACTTCCCTAACATCTTATGTTGATTTTATAATTGGTTCATATCTTATATATATTGCTATTGTTATATATTTTTGTCTTTCATTAACAACTTAGATCGATTGATACTGTTATTACTGTTAATGTTTTCAGTACTTTAATGGTTATTGTAGCTCATTTTTTCTAGGACATGCTGGACATGAAGGATATTGAGGTATGTTTTTTCTTTTCCACAAAAAATTACATAAATTTATTGTATTGTAGTAATATATACAACATGACAATTGTGCCATACTATTTTTCTTTACAGGTCCTCTATCTTGTACACCCAATTGATGAGGTTTCTATTCAAAATATTCAGATGTACAAAGGCATAGGTTATATTTTTCCTATCCTTCCTTGTGGTGTCTTACAAGTGTTTTTAATAATTTTTAGTATGAAATTAATTTAGTTTTGCTTCTTACTATTGTCCAATAATTAACCATAGTAGTAGGTCACTGGAAATTTCCTATTTAATGTTGATTGATGGTAGAAAAGTGCCCAAGATTCAATAATAAATAATTCTTGTTACTGATTTAGTCCACAAAAGCACTATTTTTTTTGGAAATTGTCTTTTGACACATAATTTTATCCTCAAATCTAGCACAAAATCAGATCACTGCTAACTAGGGGTTCAAATATGGATGAGAATTACTTTAATATGTGATCATATTTGAAACTAAGTTAAAGTTGGTGGGAAACATGATGGAAATCCATTAAATCCCATTGAGATAGAGTTGTTGAAACTTGACATGAATATGTAATGGCAACCATTGCCTTGATCTAACTACATATGTGTTAATCACTGAACATGTGGAATTGAACCACATCCTTTAGCTCATCATACTCTTAGATTATTCACATATATAATAAATCTTAGGTTTACTCAGATCAATTACAACTATGTACTTAGTTTGATCTCTATTGTGTTGATTAGCTTACATAGGTCTATGGGTTTCATTCATCCTTATGGAACAATATGACCCGTATATCCTTTGCATTACTATAGAGACTAGTATCACACTTACTAAACCTAATCAATGGGCATATTAGTACCATATTATGTTGTAAAGAGTAGTACTAGTAGATATCATGAAAGTGTATACTAATAGTGAACACATCATGTTCATCGTTTAATCTTGGTAACATACAACAATGATTTCACATAATTAAAGGAACTAGATCAGACTAAGTAAACAAGAGCCATATTGTACCAATTTTATTACCCTAAGCTTATATGATAGGAATACATTGTGTTTTATCATTAAGCTAGTAATGGGACTCACCCTTATACTACTTAGTATGTTCCAAATCTATAAGGAAACAAAGGTAATAAACAACATAAGAAAACCACTCTATGATTACGATACCTTAATAGTGATAGTAATACGGCTTGATCACTTGTTAGATAACGTATCTATTACATATATGGATCAAAGCATCTAATCTTACTCATCGTACTTGTAACTAATGTTTCTTACTTTATCATCATATTTAAAGTATTGATTCTATACATAGTAATGATGTGCTAATTAATATGTAATTATTAATTATGGCACTACTTATGAGGTTTATCATACCTTTTTCATGTTCATGACTAATATATCATCATTTGATTATGGAACATTCGCTAATATAATCATTTTGATTATACAATAAATGTTTAGTAACACAGTGATTCCCATTCCTTTGATGTTTTGTGTAACATACCATAGTGTAATGAGATTTAATACATAATATCTATAATGATTGAATATTATAAAATAAAATCTACTAGTGAGACTTAAACAACATGGTTAGATTGAGTTGAATGGATGAGTCTTATTACACATAATCTTATGAAGCTTCTATAAGTATTGTTGACCCTGTTCTAAGATCTTAGTGTAAAAAAGGGTACACACGATCTATAATGATTAAGCATGGTATACAAATGTGTATACTATCTACAAGAGAATGAAGACCAACAAGCTTGATCAGAGTTGTATTACTAGTATACCCATAACTACAATGTGTATTGTTCTCTATCTAACATTGTTCAACATTATGTACACAAGATATTTCTCATCGATATTGATTACACTATGTCCATATAAGTTACACTTATGACGTACAAGCAGATCCTAGGATTCAGTAATCATAGTAACATAACCATAATAGTATAAGTCTAAGCTAGAACCATATAGCTTTAATGGTAACCAATCTATGAATGTAACTAGTTGAATGAGATAAGTTATAACTACATAAACATTTCCATTGTGATACACTGAACACTATATACTTATCCCTATTTATGTGTATTATGTAACATCTTAATAGATTCTAATATATGAACATGAGCTTGAATACGTAACTGTAACAAGGAAGCTAAGCACCAGTAATCCATACTATAATACAACTACTTAATCATGTATACGATGATAAATCTCCCTATCTCTGTACAGAGTGTAATCATAAAGCTTATGACATGTTAGTATTAAGTATATTAGAAAATATGGTAGAATTACTAGTATAAGTAATTAGTAACCAAAATCATAGTAACTAGTAGGAATATTATATAAGATATATAGAATCAATACAAGTATCTCTCTAATTAAGTAATTGATGAACCTAATGATCTCACCAAGTTGATACCTAATCATTAGTTGTCTATTTGTTTTACTATGGTTATAGTTATGGCAGATACCATATAAGTAAGAATATCATGTTTACACTGGTTAACTCAAAGTAATGGTAATTACATAATAGATTATAGCTCATGTTTAACTATGACAATCAATATAGTTATACTAGTTACGAGTATTCATATAGCTAATCTATATACTACTTGCATAATAGTAGGGTGTGTTCTACACTATTGGTTTGATGTTTTTATTTTTGTTATGATTTTATTCTATCACCATATTGATTACTTAACGACCCTATATAAACCTATTCACTTTTATCGATTACAAGCTACTCACAAGCTACTTGTGATTTAATAGAGTGAGCTTACCTCATAATGAATTCCAAGTGTTTTATTTGAGTCTTAGGTTTATAACTACTACCAAAGTAATGGAATCATAGCTATGTGGTTACCATATTCATTGGATTATGCTTTTTTTACCCTCATTATACCTTGTTTATTTTACTCATACATATACTAGAATTTATAGATCAATTAGGGTACTACCATAATCAGTGCCTACTAGTTAATCATAGAATAGTGATGGTTGTTGTGATACCTTTGATCATCGTAACAATGGTGTTATTTCTAGTGATATAACTTGTATCGTATGGTTAAGGTCTATAGTTATTTTGGTGAGATGCCTTGCTAGGCCTTTGTATTGCAGCTAGTTAGAGCTTGTTATTGATGATGGATTCCCTAGCTAGGGTTTGGAGGCTTTGAAGAGTCCTAGCTTGTTATGATATTTTTAACTTTGGAAAATAACATTTTTTTTAAATACAAAGAAAGCATTGCTCTAGCGATGATCATCCATCTCTATAGTGATGATAATCCTCTGCTTGTATATAATATTTGTCAGTAGTTTCTTTCTTGGAAATAATTTTCCGTCATTAGAGTGACAGTCCTTCATCGCTTGTATAGAAAATTTGTTTCTATGTGCATGATTGGCTCATGGTGCAGTGACACCGACACATCTTTATAGAAAATAACAAATGTTGTTGTAGCGGTAGATGAACATTTTTATAGTGACGCATTAACATCACTATAGAGGCTAAGATATGTTGCTATAGAGACGACTTATTGCCGCTACAACGACAAATAAGGGGTTTTTAAGTAGTACCCAGTCTAAACATATGACGTCTATTTATTGTTGCTATAATGAAAAACTGTTCAAAGTGTGGCTATAGAAACGACAATTTTTCGACGAAAATATGGGTTATTTTTCGTCGCTATAACGACATAAAATTGTTTCTATAGTGACAATTTGATGTGGGAAAAAGGTTCACATCTACTAGTGAGGGAGAGGGACAATTTGGAGAGACTTGAGATGTGGAGAAAGTGATGGAGAGTCGTATGTGGGGGAGAGTGTGATATAGAAAAATGTATGGAGGTAATTGGGATGAGAGAGAGAGAGAGAGAGAGAGAGAGAGAGAGAGAGAGAGAGAGTACAATAGGGGTGGGACATAAACTGAGAGAGGGGGAGAGAGCAATGGGGATATATGGAATTAGAGGGAGTGAGGGAGAGATGGGGATAGAGCGAGGGAAAGAGATAGGGAGGGAGGGACATAATTTGTGGTTGGGGGACATTGGGGGGAGCACGGTGGTGGAGAGAGAGAGGGGAGGGGTGATAGATAGAGAAAGAGGGAGAGATTAATGAAGGTAAATAGGAGTGTGAGAGACAATGGGGAGGGAGGGGTGGTGAGAGAGATCATTTAGGAGAAGGAGAGAGGAAGTAAGGATGCTAGAGAGGGGATGAAGGGACATTAAGGTATAGAGGGAGAGGGAGTGAGGGGGATATGGGGATAGAGTGAGGGGAATATATAGGAAGGTAAGGGTATAAGGTGAGATACATGAGGAGGGGAGAGAGTGAGAGAAAGAGAGAGAAATAGGGGGGCAGGGATGCATGGATAAAGGTGGAGAGAGAGAGATGTTAGAGGGGAAAGAGAGAGGGAAGGAGGGATAAATGTGGAGAGAGAGAGAGAGATGGTAGAGGGGAGATAGAGAGCGAAGGAGGGATGGAGGGAGAAAGGTGGAGAGAGAGAGAGAGATTTGGAGGGATGAGAAATGGAGAGAATAAGAGATAGATATGGAGGGGTGAGGGAAATGGAGAGAGGGGAGGGGGGATGGGTATAGAGAAAGAGAATAGAAGAGGTATATAGGAATCAAGGACACAAGAGAGGGGGGAAGGGACATTATGGGGGTGGAGATAGACAAAGAGAGAGTAAAAGAGGGATATAGGAAGAAAGGACTCTCGAG
>LPNX010329268.1:84559-118159 GCA_001517045.1 Pseudotsuga menziesii
CTTAAAGATGCCAAGTTGCAGACTCATAGACTAAGATTTGAACAACTGAAAATGAATGAAGATGAAAGTATTAGTAAATTTTTCCTGAGAGTTGATGAGTTAGTAAATGCTATGAGAGCTCTTGGTGAAAAAATAAGCGATGATGATACCTTCCTTGTTCATAAAATCTTGAGATCTTTGCCTGACAGATTCAACCCTAAAGTCTCAGCTATAGAAGAAATGAGTGATCTTAAAAAGTTATCTCTTGACCAATTACTAGGAATTTTGACAGCCTATGAAATGAGGATTAGTAAAGACCAAAACCCATCCAGAGAAGCCTCTTTTAAAGCTAAAAAGAGTACAGAGGTAGATGTAGATGAAATAGAAGCAAAATTTGTGAGAAGACTGAAAACAGGGTCAGGGAAATACAAAGGAAAACTTCCTTTCAAATGTTTTAACTGTGGTAAAATAGGACACTTTGCTGCTAAATGCCCTCATATGAGGAAAGAGCAAAGTTCTGCAGATGAAGAGAAATTTCTAAAGAAGAGGTATAGTAAAGAAAACAAGTACAAGAAGAAAAGTCTACGTGTGAATGATGATGAATCCACAGAAACTTCAGAAAGTGAATCCTCCCATGAAGACAAAGAGAATGATTTCATGCTTATGGCTGTAGAGGATCTAGAGATGAGTTGTACAGAGATGAATGATGAATATGCCATTGTGGACATGGAGGGAGAGCTGATGAGTGCTCTAGAGGAGATTGATAGACTAAGAATAAAGAAAAGAAAAGAAAAACAGCTATTAATGCAGTATGATACCAATGGAAAAGACATCTCTCTAATAAAGCTAGAGCTGGAAGAGGCAAAGAAAATTGAAGAGGCTCTAAAACAACAGCTAGCTGAAAGCAACACCAGATGTGAATATCTAGAGAAAGAAGTAGTAATTGTTAAGAAGGATTTAGAAAAATTTCAAGCCTTATATCATCAGAATATCTCTAGTATCAAAGCTTCAGAAGAGCTAAATAACATTCTAAACAGAGAGAGGTCACCTCAGATTAAGCTTGGTCTAGGGTATGGTCAAGGTGCAAGTAGCAGTGATTCAGAAAGCAAAGAATCATCAAACTTGATTAATTTTCAGAACAGCAAGCAAGCAAAAATCTCCAGAATAACAAATGTTGAAGCATGTAAAGACAATAATGAAAATTGATCAAAGAGTGATAAAAAGAAAGAGAATACCGATCTAAATAGCAAATCGATACAGTCAAGAGTTCATGAAGAAGAGCCATATAACATAATCAAGTATGCAGATCAGAATTACAATTATGAGCATCATAACACAATACATTATTTTTCAAGAAATCCACCAAGAGTTAGGTATGTTAATTTCTTCAATGGTTATTGTTTCTGTTGTTCTAACTTTGGGCACAGAGCTGCCAATTGTTTTTACAATTTCAGAAACATTTAGAGAAGGATGTCAAATAAAAAACAGCTGATACATCAATCAACATATAATCATATGGGTCGTGTATCTCAATCAGCTGTTAAAAAAAGAACGCAAAACAGAAATACTAACCCGTTTAATCTTCTATACAACGAAACAGAATGTTACATATGTCACAACTTTGGGCATCAAGCTACAGAATGTAACTTGAAAGAGAACAAAACAGAACCAAAAATGAAATATACAGCTGAACGAAATGTATGGAGGAAGAAAGAGAGTTCTCATTGTAATCTCATGCTCTCAGTTCAGAAACAGAAGAATACTTGGTACATTGATAGTGGATGTTCGAAACATATGTCAGGAGAGAAAGAGAAGTTTATTTCTATGTTAGAGCAGAAATCTGGGAATGTAACATTTGGGAACGATGCACCAAGAAAGATCAGAGGCAAGGGAATGGTTAGTCTTAGCAATGGTAAAGGAAAGGCTCAATATGTGTTATTTGTAGATGGATTGAAGCACAACCTTCTCAGTGTGAGTCAAATGTGTGACAAAGGGTGTGAAGTCGTGTTCACTGCTAAACATTGTAAAATTAAAAATGTTTCCTCAGGAAAACTGGTTTCCAAAGGAATAAGAACTGAGAATAATGTTTACATTTTAAAAGAATAAAAAGAAGAGTTTTATCTCAGCAAATATGATGAAAGCTGGCTGTGGCACAGAAGACTGGGACAACTACATTTTGATCATTTAATAAAACTAAAAAACAGAGCAGCAGTAAGGGGCTTTCTAGAAATATCTAAACCACGTGATGAAGTGTGTAAACCTTGTCAGACGGGGAAGTTAACCAGAACACAGTTTAAGTCAAAGAGTGTTCCCTCCACAAATAAGCCTCTTCAACTAGTCCATCTGTATTTGTGTGGCCCATCAAGGAAAGAAGGTACAGGTAAGGAGAACTATTTCATGCTCGTGATTGATGACTATTCCAGACTAACATGGGTTGCATTCCTTAAAGAGAAGTCTGAAGCATTTGCTAAATTCAAGATATTTAAAGCCCTGACTGAAAATCAGACTGGAAGAAAGATTAAAGCTATCAGATCTGACAGAGGAGGAGAGTTTAGTTCAAGACAGTTCAAAGAATTCTGTGATGAGCATGGCATCAGGAAAGAATATACAATTGCAGGAACTCCTCAGCAAAATGGAGTGGTAGAAAGACAAAATAGAACAGTCCAACAGATGGCCAGATCAATGATGAAGGAAAAGGATATCTCTCAAGGCTTCTGGGTGGAAGCTATTCATATAACTATGCACATTCTTAACAAAGCTCATTTGAGACCAAACAGTGACAAAACACCATATCATTTATGGTTTGGAAGACCTGCAACCATTAAACATTTCAGAGTTTTTGGGAGTAAATGCTATATTAAGAATAATGATGAAAATTTGGGCAAGTATGATGACAGAGCAGATGAAGGAATCTTTTTAGGATATGCTACAGAAAGCAGAGGCTATAGGTGTTATAACAAGAGGCTTCATAAAATAGTAGATTGCATAGATGTGAAAGTAGATGAAGATTGTCATGGAAATATCAATCAAAGGAATGATGAAGATTCATGTTTGGAAGATACAAATGAAGAGATAGAAGAACAGGTCCAAGAATCCCAGAAGGAAGAATCTGAATCATCAGAGTATGAGGAAGCTAAACCTGAACAACACACTGTACAATCTTCTTCCAGAATGATTAAAAAAAATCACCCTGAAAGCCAAATCATTGGTGATGAGAGTAAAGGTGTTAAGACTAGAAGGAATATTTTGCAGGAATCTGAACAGTCTCATATTGCTCTTCTCTCTACAATTGAGCCCCAATGTTTTAATGAAGCCAGCAAAGACAAAGACTAGGTAGCAGCCATGAATGAAGAGCTGGACCAAATTGAAAAGAATAGCACTTGGGAACTTGTTCCTATGCCATCGGACAAGAATGTGATTGGATCCAAATGGGTATATAAGAATAAATTAAATGAACAGGGACAGATTGTAAGGAATAAAGCAAGACTGGTTTGCAAAGGTTATGCTCAGATTGAAGGACAAGACTTCGATGAAACATTTGCTCCAGTGGCAAGAATGGAGGCTATCAGAATGTTTCTAGCCTATGCTTGTTACAAACGATTTAGAGTATACCAGATGGATGTCAAGTCAGCATTTCTCAATGGAAATTTAGAAGAAGAAGTGTATGTGGAGCAACCTGAAGGATTTTCAATCACAGATAAATCTGACTATGTATGCAAGCTGAAAAAGGCTTTGTATGGGTTGAAGCAAGCACCTAGAGCCTGGTATGCTAGACTGGACAAATATCTACAAGACAAAGGCTTCAAGAAAGGTTCTGTGGACAGCAATTTATATATCAAAACTGAAGGTGATGACTTCCTGATTGTATTGGTTTATGTTGATGATATCATCTTTGGCTGTACTGATAATCTTTCTGTTCAGTGGTTTGCTAAATCTATGAAATCTGAGTTCGAAATGTCAATGATTGGTGATCTGTCCTATTTCCTTGGTCTTCAAATCTGTCAGAAACCTGAAGGTATGTTTCTTTCTCAAGAAAAGTATCTAAAGGAGATGTTAAAGAAGTTTCGAATGGAAGACTCCACACCTGTGAGTACACCCATGGTCAATGGCTGCAAGTTGAGCAAAGATGATTCTTCACCTGAAGTGGATCAAAAGATGTACAGATCTATGATAGGAAGCCTGTTATATATTACTACATCAAGACCTGATATCATGCATGCTGTTGGAATGGTAGGAAGGTTTCAAGCTGCTCCTAAACAGAGTCATCTACTAGCTGTGAAACATATATTCAAATACCTGAAAGGTACGCTCTCTTATGGTCTGTGGTATCCCAGAAATCAGAACTTTCAGCTAATAACATATTCAGATGCAGATTGGGCTAATTGTGTAGATGAAAGAAAAAGTACAAGTGGCAGAGCATTCTTCTTAGGAGAGTCTTTGGTTGCCTGGCTAAGTAAAAAGCAAAGTTCCATTTCTTTATCCACTACTGAGGAAGAGTACATAGCTACTACTACTTGTTGTACTCAAATTTTATGGATGGTTCAATATCTTGCTGACCTAGACGTAAAGTATTCTGAGCCTATTCCCATTCACTGTGACAATACTAGTGCTATCAATGTTTCCAAGAACCCTGTTCTTCATTCCAAAACTAAACACATTCCCATAAAGTACCATTTCTTACGCGAACAAGTGGCTACTCAAGCGGTGTTGTTGCGTTATATTCCTTCTACCGAACAGATTGCTGACATTTTTACTAAGCCTTTACCCACAGCTCAGTTTGAATATCTGTGTCAGAAGCTGGGTGTTCAATCCTTGTATTAGTAACTCATGCACTGTGTTAGGGGGAGTCTGTGTTTATTGTATATCTTATTACTGTTTACAACATGGAATGGCAGTTCGTTTTCTTAGTTCATATTGTCAGGGGGAGACTAGTCATCAGACATACCATATCTGCCCGGGTTTATCCTTTGCCCTTGATGTCAAAGGGGGAGAAATGTGACCAGTTGAATGAGATATTGCCATCAATGTCAAAGGGAGAGATTGTTGGAATATCTTTCAGAGTGGTGTGTTCGGGATGAGTAGATGGTGGCTAGTGCTTAGTCTTAAAGTTTTAATGTATTGTCATTGATGGCAATTTTCTATAAAGAGAAGGGGAACTGATGTCAAATGGATGTGGCGATCTACTAAAAAAGAGGCAGGCATGCAGGTATCAATGGAGAAAATCGAATAGTGGGAGGTGCTAGAGATTCAGACTAAAGTCTATGGAAAATCCACTTATCGAATGGATATCACAAAAATTGCGAAGTACAAACTCCGCTATAACGTTATATATATATGACAGAGCTGTGCCAAAATGGAACCAACTGGAAACTCTGCCAAAGTTTATCACCAAATGTTAACCGCACACCCTCACAACTGTTTTGAGCATGCAATAAAGTATTTGCTATTGGGGCCTTGCCATCGAACACCTTGCGGAAGTTTTTATTCATCTGTGCTTCCGTCGTTGTGGGAGAGTGATACACAACGAGCTCCGATATTTTCCTCTGATGAAATCTGGCTCAATCGGCTGAGATTCAGACTAAAGTTTTAGATCGGAGGTTGTTGTCTTTTGGCTTCCACCATTGCGGCTCCCAAAGTGGTTAAGCACTCGAAGTGAAAAGCGCTCCGACTTCCGATGCAGATCGCGTGTCCATAGTCTTTTTCTTCCCGCCGTTGCGGCTATGCGAAGATTTTGGCTTCCGATGTCAAAATCCCTCCGAATTCTGGAAGGAGATGTTCTTTCAACCTCCACCGTTACGCTTATCATTTCGACTTCCGTTCCGTTCTAAACAACATTTAAGTTTCCGCCGTTGAGGAAGGAGAACTTCTTCCAACCTCCGATGTTTCGGAAGGAGATGTTGCTTGCGAGCTCCGTCATTTCACCCGCCGCTTCAGTGTAATCTTTGAAGAGGAATACGAAGAGCCCTGTACAGTTGAGGATTCGAAGAGTATTCGAGCAGGCGGATTAACAGTTATGATGAACCTGAAATGTGAACCGTTTAGTAACCACTTGTAATGATGATTCGAAAGGAGATGGAATGGGAAGAGTAAGGAACAAATAAAACAAAAAGGGGAGATATGATTTGAATATATATCATTCGATGTGTACAGAGGGTGCGTGAGGATGTTGAAGCTGAACCGTTTCTGTATGAGGATGTTGAAGCTGAACCGTTTATGTTTGAGGATGTTGAAGCTGAACAGTTCCTGTAATGGTTTGAGGGTATGGTTTCAATGAAACAGAGAGTGAAATGAACTCAGAAGATGATATATATATTGAGCAGAAACAGTTGTAAAAGAGAGCTATTTTGATGAGAGTAATGGTGTGCAGAGTATTAAGGGATCAGTACTGTAAACTGATACTGAATGAGTAGAGTAGCAGAGCAGAGGAACTGAAGAATGTGCTGAACAGTTGAACAGAACAGAGGAGTAGAGAGCTGATGTTGAATAGAGCAGAGTGGTTTGGTAAGCAGAGACATAACTGTATTGTTGCATTTTGATTCTATTGGAAAGTCTAGCAAATAAGGGAGGTAGGGAGGTGCTAGGGGAGACTTTATGTCTCTATTTGCAAGTAGGTGCTTGTAGATATTGAATATTGGTGCTTGGTTACAGTGAGAGTTGGTGCTCTCAGCAAGTTGGTGCTTGCATTCAGAGGTAGCAGCCTCTTTGAGTCGATGCTCAAATAAGAATTGATGTATAGCCATTGAAGCCTTTGACATCATAAGAAGAAGAGGTTTTTCCCTTATGGGTTTCCTCGTGAAATATCTATGTATCATATATGTGATTAAATGTTGTGATTGAATGCTGTGTTTTATGTTATCTGCTCTTATGTTTATAAATTTGAATTCATAGCAAAGATTGACTGCCATAAATTTTATTGATTCTAAGTTAAAAGAAGTATTTTGGTGAAAAATCTTAACTAACTGATTCACCCCCCCCCCCTCTCAGTTAGTTTATACCTGTAACAAACTTCTCATTCAATACTACACTATACAATAGTCAAGATAAACACCAAGATCTATGACAACAATATCTAAGATCACATCAAGATATATTTCAAGATAACCATCACCATATATCCATAACATATTCAATTACTTCAAAGGTATATACCAATATAGAGGCTTGCATACTAAGATCAAAGATGAACTCTATCCATGAGAGACATGTGTCATCACAAGAGAAAACTAGAAGCATGAACCATATCTTTTTATAGATAACAAGATGAAGAAAATGTATAAAAACCAAAATAAACTCTATATCATGTCATCACATAGCCCTGGTAACAATTTTTTCAATGAGCCAAGAATTTTGTAATTCCGATTCCGTATGAGAAAGTTATGCCAATTTTAGTGAAGATGCCCAAAACTTTCTCCTCCACAAAATTTCAAACTTTTCTCCAATATTTGTGAAATACCAAAGAGAGAATTGATTGATGAATAAATTAAACGTTTGATATTATATTTATATAGGTCATGGAGGAAAGTTAGTACCTCAAACTAGGCTGACATGCAATTCAAAATTACAAATAATTAAATTCTCTTTTGTTTGGTCGGCTCACCCAAAAAGGTGGGGCACACCAACTTCCGAAATTCATATCTCTTCAACCATAAGGAGTTAGAATATGATCCACATATAAACAGAAATGGATTGACGAGAAATATCACCCTATGATGAGTTTGTTTGCAAATTCTTGGTATAATACACTTAAATTCTTTTGATTTGTTCAGGACTCCAAAGATTCCACACATAAAGGTGCCAAAGACCATGTTACCTTATGCATAAGATCAAAGGCTTCAATGGACATCAGAAAAGGCATGAGGGATTCGATGGTATTCACATCCACAGACTTCACATCAACAAGGAGGAGAGATCCACCATATCCTCATCATATCAAGGGTATCAAGGACCCCAACACCACCAATCAAGTGGGAACAAATAATTTTTCAAGAATATCATCATCATATTCAAGGTCTCCATATCATTAAAAACATATCCAATGGTTCCACTATATATATTTATTGCCAAAAGAATACCAACACCCCAAAAGAGGGGTACAATTACTGCACCACTAGTTTTCAAGACCCTATTAGCTTCTTATGCATGATCACAAGGCTACAACATGACAATGACCATATAGCGTCCAAGGTCCATCAAACCACCATATTTGTGGGTTCAAGACCCAAAATTCCAAGGACATCAAGTACCCCATAAGAATGGGTTCCAACATACCACCATAAGTGTGGGTTCCAAGGCCCAAGTCTCCATATGCAAGAGGATTAATATCTAAGCTGGTGGACTCAAGGACCCCATAAGAAATCAACAACCTCAATACCATCCAATGCAAGCAATGGGATCCAACATCAACACATTAAGGGACTTACACACATGAGCCACATCATCCATCCAACAATCAATCAAGAGACCAAAAAAAATTACAAGCATAACAAGCATCACACATACTAGTAACCAAAGATCAAACAGGATCAAGGAACTCAATAGTGGACTCAAATGGGACCATGATACAACTTAGGGGCACTTGACCAAGTCAATGGGTAACCAAGGATTTTTCCATTGTTCCAATGCCTCCAAAGGTTTCAAGCTTGGGTTTGGACAAGGTCAAAATGGCTCCTCTAAAATAGACAACCACAAACTAAACACTAACCCTTAGGGGCTCCACAAGGGGAACCAAGGAATCAATAGTTGGAATCAATGACCATCCATCATTGGCATCAATGACAACTTAATCAACGATCTCCCCCTTTGTCATTGATGACAACACCATAAACCCTCTTCAGAACAATCTCCTCTTGTCAACAAAACTTCTCTCCCCCTTTGGAATCAATGGAAAAGGGAACATCATTTGACAATATTGCTCCCCCTATCAGCAACTTCTCTTCCTTTGTAAACTTTTCATGTTGTTTGCATTAATGGAAATAAGAAATTCCTTAGGAAATATTGTTCCCCCTATCATTAGAAACTGATGATATTTTTTTAATAACTTTTATTCTGTCATAAGGATATTGCTGGAAACAACTACTATATTATACTAAAAAGAGAGTGATCGTTGATCTCAAATATGATAATCAGGTACATAGCTCCTTTTACACATTCTTTGTACACTTCATATCACTGGTCGATAGTCTTCAAAACGGTATTGGGTTTTTCCCAAGATTTTCATCATTTTTGTTTTGATCAATGGTGCAATCTACTAACTTTATTCCCCATACTTTAGTAGGCTGATGGTTATTCATGTCATTCGATTGGACTTGCTTTCTTCTCCAAACTTTAACTTGTCCCTGCATCCTGTAATGTTTTGTGAAATGACCATAATGATAGCAATTGTAACAATAACAGAAAAAATTCTTCTTGGCATGATTTTTTCATTATCTTTGCAATGGATGGCTTTGTGCCATAGTTATTGCACTTGTAACAATCGCCATTCAACATCATATGGTATCTCTGAGAAAAGAATCTTCTTTGTGATGCACCTTCTCTTGATTCTTGCTAATCATGGGATATTCTGAGAATACGTTTATAAATTTTAGTATTTTCTTCCTTTTCCATAGAGATTTTACGTTTTTCAATGTTCTTCTCAATCTTTGAATTTTTCTTTATTTGAGTATTTGTTTTTTTCTAGATCTTCCTTCAGAGCGAGGATCTTCAATTCTTGCTTTTGACAAATTTCTATCTTTTCTTAGAGTTGTCTCAAATCTTCTTCTATTTTCTTGACTTCTTCTACCTGTTTTTTCAGATCAAAGATATTGTCTTCCATCTGTCCTTTTGAATTCTGATCATCCTTATGGGATTTTTGTAGTTGACCTTTTAGTACATGATTCTCCTTTTTGAAATCTGATAGGTCCTTTTCAAATTCAAAGTTTGTCAGACATGCCTTCTGTAACTCTACCTTCAAGGATTTTATTTCAAGTTCTTGTTTTCTTCTTAACTTATCTTCCAATATTTATTTAGTCTTATAGGAACTTATCTCATTGTCTTTGTCTTATAGATTGAATTTCTTTCTCCTTATCTTCTAGCAGTCTTCCAAGTTTGACAATTTCTTATG
Organism: Pseudotsuga menziesii; assembly: GCA_001517045.1. Taxonomy (NCBI): domain Eukaryota; kingdom Viridiplantae; phylum Streptophyta; class Pinopsida; order Pinales; family Pinaceae; genus Pseudotsuga; species Pseudotsuga menziesii. The sequence continues at coordinate 94,638 of LPNX010329268.1, forward strand.
ATTGCTTTTCAATTTATGTAGCTGAATTCTTAAGTTTAAGTTTCAAAGAGTTGGATATGTATTATTTGATTCTTGTAACTTCTTTGACTTGGAGTTTTAGATCAATTATGGTATGTGTGGCCTTCTCAGATTCTTATTGATTCCTCTTCTTAGATTTTTTCAATTTCTCTTGCAATACCTGGTTTTGTTCACAAATATTTTTCACTTCTCATTGAACATTAGTAATTTCATTGTCTATCATAGTATCTGCTAAATTTCTATCACAATTCAGAGAGCAATAATTTTCATCACAATCTAAAGTATTGCATTCTAAAAAATGTCTCTTATATTCTACACCTAATAAACATATCTCTTTAAAATCATTACAAATAGAGTGTTTAAGGCACTTACCTTCATACTTACCTGGATCTTGCACTGGCCTTTTGATGGGGTTGTCTTCTGCTTCTTGTTCTTCATCTGAGTTTAGCTGATGTATTTTGAACGATAATTCTTCAAATGAGTTGCACTTTCCTATTTTATTCTTTTGGATATCTGTTAGGCCTTCAACGATGGCTTCCATAACCATATAATTATTTTTCTTTGCTTCCTTCTAAGTTGTTGTTTTCACTTTATTTGGAGGTGTATATCCAATAACAACTGATTTTCCATATGCCAATTCCTTATGCCTCAAGATAAGCATGCATTCTCATTTTCCAGATCACGTAATAAGCTGACTCATGGGACAATGGCACTCCATTCACTAAGAACCCCATTGTGTGTCAAATATCTCCTTCAAGTTAATAAGGATTTATGTGACGAATCCGCTTTGATACCAATTGTTGGACACACTGGGTACACTGAAAGTGGGGTGAATCTATGTGCGCAACTTTTATTACTTTTTCAATTTTAACAATCAACAACTTATTCAATATTATGCATTATCGCATTATTATTATATCATCATCGGCATTATTATCATCATCATATCATCATCACATAAGAAGCATAGCATGATACATAGTACACAATATTTTACATGGAAACCCAAGTCATTGGGGTAAAACCATAGAATCCTTATAATAATAGTTTTCCAACAACAACTGGAAGAAGACAACAACCCCCTTATTACAATGACTTCAATTCTCCAGCTACAACTAGAAGGAGACTACAACCCCCTTATTTACATGCTACAACCTGAAGGAAGCTCCAACTCCCTAGTTCTCTGACTATAACCAAAAGGAGTCTACAACCCCCTTTCCTTTACCTATCCTTCCACCCTGATATGAAGATAGAAAACAAGACTACATTGACTCTGTGGACTTGTTAATCAACACATGTACTATATTGTACAATCTGTACCACATTGCATAACCATTGCCACTACTAACCACTGCTCATCATCTGATCACTACTCATCAACTGATCACCGTCCACTGTATCACACTACTCATCAACCTGTACAATCAACCTGTACCAATCAATATGTTTCTCACATCAAATGTCTCAATCAATCTGAGTCTGCACACTAAACGCAGTCCACCTGGTTGAAACCAACTGCTCATACAACGCATCCAATATGAGTCAAACCAACTGCACATAAGGAAACTTGTGCTAATCTTGCTCAATTGAACCAACCTGTACCAAGATGCTTGTGTACCTGTGCCAAATCAATCATATACTTTTGTTAATCCAATAATGTGTTCTAATAGTCAACCAACCCTTTCTACTTGTCCTAGTTCATCAAGAGACACATTTGAGAAACCAAGATACTTCGCATACGATCAACCAAAAATTTGTCCAATCACACTCAATTCAATGAAACCACAACCAACCTCAATCATAGGCAAGGAATACTTGACATTTAAAAATGATATACCTCAACCAAATAACCTTAACCAAGAAGATAAAAGACTTAACCAACTATGTCAAACTCAATCAATCTCATAAACTCTTAGACACAAAAGGATTTTTCACTCCACTCAAATTAAGTCAACAAATCAAACAAATATCAAGCAAATAGTCACTTACAACACTGTCAAAGGTTGTCATTAACAATCAATAACAATCCAACTCCACTTAGGTCAAAGACATAATGATCAACACTTGTCAAACTAGTTTTCAAAGAAAACACTTAGGTTGATCAAAGAAATCATGAACAATATATATTACTTACATGTCAACTTCTCATTCAATAGTACGTTATACAACAGTCAAGATAAACACCAAGATCTATGACAACAATATCCAAGATAATCATTAAGATATATATCAAGATCACATCAAGATATATGTCAAGATAACCATCTCCATAGCATCCATAACATATTCAATGACTTCAAATGTATAACCAATATAGAGGCTCACATACTAAGATCAAAGATGAACTCTATCCATGAGAGACATGTGTCATCACAAGAGAAACCTAGAAGCATGAAACATACCTTTTTGAAGATCACAAGATGAAAAAAAGTATTAAAAAACCAAAAGAAACTTTATATCATGTCATCACATATCCTTCATAACAAGCTTTCCAACAAGCCAAGAATTTTGTAATTTTGATTTCGTATGAGAAAGTTATGCCAATTTTAGTGAAGATGTCCAAAAATTTCTACTCCACAAAATTTCGCACTTTTCTCCAAGAGTTGTGAAATACCAAAGAGAGAATTGATTGATGAACAAATGAAATGTTTGATATTCTATTTATATAGGTCATGGAGGAAAGTTAGTGCCTCAAACTGGGCCTGACATGCAATTCAAAATTACAAATAATTAAATTCTCTTTTGTTTGGTCAGCTCACCCAAAAAGGTGGGGTATACCAACTTAAAAAAATGATATCTCTTCAAATGTAAGGAGTTAGAAGATGCTTCACATATCAACGAAAATGGATTGACAAAGACTATCTCCCTATGATGGGTTTATTTGAAAATTATTGGTCTAATACCCTTAAATTATTTAATTTGTTTAGAAATCTAAATATTCACACATAAAAGTATCAAAGACCACGTTACCTTATGCATAAGTTCCAAGGTCAAAGGCTTCAATGTACATCATCAAAGGCATGAGGGATTCTATGTTCTTCACATCCACAAACTTCACATCAACAAGGAGGAGGGCTCCACCATATACTCATCATATCAAGGGTATCAAGGACCCCAACACCACCAATCAAGTGGGAACAAATACTTTTTAAGAAAATCATCATCATATTCAAAGTCTCCATATCCTTAAAACCATATCCAATGGTTCCACTATATATCTTCATCGCCATAAGAGTACCAACACCCCAAAAGAGGGATACATATCATTTTTCATAAATATTCTTCAAAATTTTATATGGGTCAATCTTCTTCATCTTCATTTTAATATGCATTCCTGTTAAGAACATTTCCTTTCTCAAATGCGCCAATACTAAGTCTCCTTCCTCAAAAAATTTGAGTCTTTTTTCTGCATTAGCCCTCTTCTTATACTGTCAACTATTTTTCTGCAATTGTTTATGTACATGTTCATGAACTTCACTGATTTGTTTTGCAAAAGATTCAACATCTACACTCTTTTGTCTTTTCTTTGGCAATGATTCCAAGTCAACCACTCATCTTAGGGATCTTCCATTGACAACTTGAAATGGACTTTTACTTGTATATCAGTTCACTAAATTATTGTATGAAAATTCATCTTGTGTCGATACTACATCCCATTGTCCTATCTTTTCACCTATGAAACATCTTAGCATATTTCCAAGATTCCTATTAACAACCTCAATTTTCTTGTAAGTTTGTGGATGGTAGGCAGAATTGAATTGTCTAGTATCCAATTTCTTCCACAATGGTCTCTAGAAAAAAATTCCAATGAACTTGTTGTCCCTGTCAGAGGTCATGCTTCTAGGAAATCTAACAATTTCTTTAAAGAAAAAAATAGTTGTTCTTGTATCACGATTCTTCTTCTTAAAATGAATGAAATGTGCTATTTTTAAAAAATTGGTCAACAACAACAAAAATTGAATAATTACTTGGTTTTGTTCTTTGCAAGCCCAAAACAAAATCCATGAGAATATCCTCCCATGGTGATTTTGGTATCGAAAATGGCATATATAATACAATATTTTGACTCTTGCTCTTTGCATGTTGACAAATTATGTAATTTTTGGCTTATTTCTTAGCATATTTATCCATTCTTGGCCAATAGTATCACTCCTCCACTAGTTCTTTTGTCGTATCCATACAAGTCTTATTAATCCTCTAATATGAAGCTGCCTATCAAATTTTCTCTCATATAGATTCTCTTGGAATCCACAATTGACGATTCTCAAAATTAAATCCCTTGTGAATGAAGAAATCTAAGTATGGATTTCTATCACAACTCCATTGCTCTTTTCATGCTCTCCAAGGTTTAGTGAAATATGGGTATTCCTCATATAATTCCTTCATCTATTCATATCCTATGACCTCCATTATCATAGTAGAAAACAAGTTTGATCTCCTCCTCAAAGCATGTACCTCTCTATTTGATTTACTTAACCTATGCTTCAATAAAAAGGTATAACTTTGCATAAATTCAACCCATTTCATGTGTTTCTGATTCAATTTAGAGTGGTTTTTCAAATACCTTAATGTTTGATGATCTATGTAAAGAATAAATTATTCTGTAAGCAAGTAATGCCTCCACTTATTTAATGCTTGAACAATAGCATAGAGTTCTTGGTCATAAACAAAATATTTGTGTTTTGATCCATTCAACTTCTCACTAAAGAAAGAAACCGAACTCCCATCCTAACTCATTATTGATCAAATAGTTATCCCACTAGCATCACAATTAACTTGGAAGACTTTTTCAAATTCTGGTAGAGCGAAACTGAGTCTTTCAGTAACCTTCTTCTTCAACAACTAAAATCTCTTTTTTCAACAATACTCCATTTGAACTCTAATTTCCTCACACAAGTGGTCACACATATCCCACTAAAACTCTTTATGAATTTCTTGTAAAATATATATAATCCATGAAAACTGTGTACTTCAATTGTACTCTTAGGAATGCCATTCCAGTATTTCTTTCACCTTTTCAAGGTCCATTTTTAAGCCTTCCCAAGATATGACAATCCAAGAAATACTAGCTCCTCTTTCAAGAAGTTACACTTATGCAAATTTTATGAGCATCTTCTCCTGCTTTAGACTCTCTAATACCTATCTTAATTGTTTAATATGTTAATTTCTTATCTTGCTGAAAATTAAAATGTCATCTAAGTAAACAACCACAAATTTACCAAGATAAGGATTCAACACTTCATTCATCAATCTCATAAAAGTGCTTGGAGCATTCATTAAACCAAATTGCATAACCATCCCGTCAAAGAGCCCTTATTTTGTCTTAAATGTTGTCTTCCAATCATATCCTTCATGAATCTTTATATAATGACAACCACTTTTTAAATCAATCTTAGTGAAATACCTTACTCTACTCAAGTAATCCATGAGGTCATCCATCCTTAGCAAGGGAAACCTATACTTAATGGTTATATGGTTGATAGATCTAGAATCAATACACATTCTTCATTCTCCTGCTTTCTTAGGTGAAAATATAGTAGATACTACACATGGGCTCAAACTTTCCCTGATCAATCATTTTTCCATCAACTCATGCACTTACCTATTTAAATACTCATTTTTAGATGGTGTCATTATGTGTGGTTCCTTGTTTGGTAAACTAAATATTGGAATAAATCCAATTTGATGATACATGCTTCTCTGATGTGGCAATCTTTTCAACATCTCTTCATAAGTAATCTCGTTGAATTCAGATAACATTCCTTCCACTTCTATTGGAATATTATTCCTCTTCGCATCTAAACTTAAACCTTTAGGTATAATAGAAAAATAACAATTTACCTTTCTCTCTTCTTTCAAAAACATTTTTGTTGAACATATCATTATCCTCCTATCATAGTAATGATTGATGTCATTTCATTCTCCCTTTCCTTCCTTCAAGGGCATCATCAAAGTCTATTTTCTATTCTTTTCAAGTAGGAAAGTATTTTAACTCCATCATATGCAATATTCTTATCATATTGCCAAGAACCACCTTATAGGAGATGACAAGCATCCATCGGTACTACATCATATAGCACACTATCATGATAATTTCAATCTTAAAATTTATCAAACATTGTTGAAAAATAGTGACATGGTTCCCCTTTTGCAACCATGAGACTCTATAAGTCTAAGGGTGTAGTTTTCACTTAAATTTCAATTTCTCTATAACTTATGTTGAGACTATATTTCCAGTGCTTCCTCCATATACAATTAAAAACCGCATTTACCTTTGATTTCACACCCAGTCTTGAAGATAGACTTACTAGTGGAGAGGTGAGGGGGTGTGAGAGAGTAAACCCTCTATTTCCAAATGTCATCTTAAGAACCCAAGTGGCCTTCCTTGACGCTCTTTTATTATGTTGTAAGAAGGTGGCTAAGAAATCAACTCATGAATTTAATGGAGCATGGGTTGAGTGCATAAATTTGTATGGAAGGTTATGGGCTTAGTTTACTTGACCCAGAAATCAATTTCCCTCACAGAGATTCATTTCCTTTCATTCTTATTCCATTATGGAACAATGAGACTTCAATTTTTCAACATGTTATGCAGTCATATCAAGAAAAATAGCAAAAATCATAACCAAAGAGAAAACCACATTTTAGAGCGTCAAAAACACCCAAAAACTCTTGTGGGTTGTGACTTTTCTCTGATTCTTTTATCACTAGTTGAATTTATGGATTCAATAGGATTCTCTTGAACATCAAGTTCTCTCTAGATTTCGGTTGAGCTACATCCATATTATCCCTAGCTATAGATCCATCTATGCTTTCAATTCCTTGAGAAACATGGGTTCTATTCTTTGGTCTCCTCATAGTAAGCATATATTTAGGTCATTCATAGGATTTGTGTTATGGCATTTGACACTTTGTAAAAAATCACTAGTGATCTCCCAAATCCTCTACCTTTGGGGTTTGTATACCATCTATAATTCCCTCTACCTCTAAAGGATCATTACTCCTTCTAAATTCCTATGTTATATCCATTTCACTACCACCTTCTTCCCCTTTGGTTCTATTACTATGTCCTCTTCTAGAAATATTTGTTTCCCCTACTTCTAATAGTTTCTTTTCATCTAGAACTTGGATTCTTCCTAGATAGTTTTTATTTTCCTTTAAGGAATGTTGGTGTGACTTCACTCACTTTCCTAATTCATACAATTCCCAATTCATCTTGTATGGCATATCTCATCCCATTAATGTTCCTTTATATAACTTCATCTCATTCATCACTATGCCCAAATCTAATAGAAATCCTATAAAATTACTTTGTGTACTTTTTATACAAATTTATAGTATAATCAGCAGGAAAAAAATTTCCTTCCAATTTAGCTACCATTTTTTACCCAATTCTTGATTTTCTCTTTTCATTTTATCTTCCTTTCAATATTCATTGTATCCCACCATAAGGATGCATTCCCTTTTAGATTCATGCAATCCATATTTAATCTTTTAGAGCCCTCAATTTGCTCGATGTCAAATAATTGTTCCATGTCTCTAACCCAATCAATGAACTCTTCTGGGTTCAAGATTCCTGAATATGTAGGTGTCTCCATCTTACGCTTTCCCTTCAAACTTGTTAGATCTTTGGTATAAAAAATTCTCGGCCTTCAATTCCCTCAACTTCTTCTAATGGATTCTCAAATTCCAATTCTTCATCACTCACATCTTGAGCTTCAACTGCAACTCCTCTCCTTTGAACTATTTCTATCTTCCAATCTTGATTGGGTAGCTCTAAATTCCTTAGTCATGTCATATGTAGAAGCACCATGATCCCTTCTTCCTTTCCACTGCAAATCAACTTCTCTTCTATTATCCGTTATTTCCCTTGTACAATTCATCCTCCTTACAATTCTACCTAACAAACATCCTTGTTCCCTAAAACAATTCTACCTATAACTACCCTCAGTTTGAATTATTCTCTATAGCATGAAACTCTTGCTATGATACCAAACCTAGTGCATCCGTGCAGGATTAAAAGGATAAACACCACAAAAGTAAAAATATAAAAGTGCACAACTAACATACAACTCACAACATCTCAAACACAGTGGAAGCAATTTAAATTGCTCTTCATTTTATTAAAAACTAAGAAATTACAAATTTCATTTACAAGATTAAAAATATCTACTTATAAAAATTATAATAAAATATGAAATTTCAAAATTCCACAATCATAGTTTTACATTCCTCAAAATATTCCAACCTAAAAATTTTACATAAACTCTTTGCCACTCTTTATCCTTTCTTTCTCTATGCAAGATTTATTTTCTTCAATGGGAAAACACCTTTGCAAGATTCATCCTCTATCTCTTCTATGCCACCTTTTTTAATTCTCCCTCCTCTTACATTAATCACCACCCCCTAAAAAAAATTCTCTCTTTAATAATTATGATTGGAGATTAAAAACCAATCCTTTTAATTATTTATTCATGCTTTTATGGGTTTACTAGGAAATGGAGTGGGCTTCATTCCAAATGGTGACATGCATCCCATAATATTTATATCAAATTTAAAATATAACATACTTCTCGATCCACAATTAAAAACAACTACAGGAATAATGGGCCGAAATTAATTTGAAATTGACTTTAGTTAAAAATTGCCAAAATAAAAAAAAAAAGTTATAACTTTTTCCCAGAACTAATGAGTCGTTTGTTCATGTCAGATTAATCCTAGCCATTCATGTGAGATAGGAACCATTCCCACAGTTCGTGGTAAAGTGCATGAGGTTAAGACAATCTCCACCATTCGTGTCCATTCGTGTCTCCTCCTCCCTATTGTGCATCTGTGTGAATAGTTGTGATCTAATCACATGCTCCCATATTTTTGCTTGGTGCTCAATAGATAAGGATCATTTCCTTATTCGTTCACACAGATGAAGGTCTATACAATAGTTCTTCATCTATACAATAGTGATCCCCTTGGTTTCTCATACATCAAATTGGCACTAAAAGAAGTTGATTTTTTCATGCTTGACTGCATGGTTTATGCTTAAGTTTACTAGTGGAGTAGTGGTGTGCATGTTCACAGAGGGAGTTAGTATGGAATACAAGGGATTACTTGGAGTTATATCCTTTCCTTATCTCACACTTCTAGAGCACATGCATTGGGAGTTTGGGTGCCTCTCTATCCATACTTCTATAAAGAAGAAATGGATACCATTATTTTATAGTTTGGATTCTTCTTTACAAGTTTTAGGAGAACTTATTTCATCCTTCCAGACCTAATAACACCACAATTACTGCTTACCATATATTGATAGAGAATTCCCTGGTGTATTGTATATACAATTAATTCATTCCCCTATATTAATGCAATTAGGAGAACTTATTTTATCCTTCCAGACTTGATAACACCTCAATTATTGTTTGCCATATATTAATGTATTTTTGGATTCTCTTTAGGAGAAGCAGACCTTGTTAGGGTAAGAGGTCAGCCCCAGTCATGTATTAGGTCAGTCACATGAAATGTATAAATAGGGAGGCTCCCTCCATCATTTATACACTCACTCACTCACTCACTCAAGTTCGCATGAGAGAGAGAGAGAGAGAGAGGAGGAGAGATAGATAGTTGCAGAAGACTTCTTCTTATTGGGTTTGATCATCTTGTGATAGTCTTTGTGATGGAACTATTCTGAGGAATTTTTTGGGGTTTTCTCTGTTATGGTTTCCCTAGTGAAAATATTTGTGTCTTGTGTATCTTCTCTATCTTGTGTATCTTGATGTACTTGTTATTCTTTCAGATAAAGATCCTAATCAAGCTAATTAGATTAGGAAAACTAACACTATTTATTTCTAGTTTACTACTGGAAATTAATTAAATAAACTAATCTAACACTTCTCAATTCAATTTATAGTTTTTACCCCATTCTCAAATGTTTTCTAGGCACTTGAGTGCAAATTAGTGTGTTTATTTCTTTCAAGTTGGCATGTCGACTTCTACACAGAAAATATGTTGAATTTTGTAGTGAGGATAGGTGCTTCTACGTTGGCTTGTGTCTAGCTTGTGGAAGTATCATTAAATTGTAACTCTCTTTCTAAAAGGGACCTTTTTAGTACTTTATGTACAAGGTAAATTATCCCATCATATTGGAGGGCCCATGGTATTTGAGGGTCCATGGTATTGGCATAAAGTGAATGTTATAAAAGAGTATGAGGGACAATTAGTGTGTCACATTGAGGGAGTTTGATCAATGAGTGATAATATCTAAGAGAGGAATTCTCTTACAAGCTTTGGAGAGGGTAATTCTCTCAAGTTGGGGTTTTCTTCAGTGATTAAGATTTTGATCCACAGTCACAAAGAGGTTTTGAGTCTATATTTAGTTGATTGTAAGTGTTGAAGCATTCCTATAAATCACAAAATAATAAAGACACCATATTGTTGGTTTTCCCCAAGGATTGGGGTTTCTAGGGTATATCTTGTGCAACTATGTATGGTATGGTTTATTTTCATTCTGTGGTGGATTAGTAATCACTTTGTTCTAATTTCATGATTCAATTTTTTATCTGCATTATAAATCTGGGTATAAAAATTAGTGAATAAATTGCAATCAGGTTTGGTTGTTAAAAATTTAACATGGTATCAGAGTTGGTTTCTCTTTGAGTGGGAGATCAATATTTGGAGATATTTCACTAAATGATGGATAAATTATGGAATATTTTTTGTAATATTGGGTGGTATTTTCTATAGGGATCGTAGAATATTTTGTTGTCATGTATGCTTCCATATTTAGACATGATCTCTACCGATTTGAGAACATAGGAACGATTGGATGGGACATCCACCAATGTTAGGGATATCTCGTAGAACCAAACCAAAAGAATCATGTGGATGATATGGATGATTTTTCACTCATTGCATGTGTGATGTCTAGCTCAATGTCCACCAAAGTGTGGTACATTTATAGTCGTGCTTCATCTCACATTACTAGAGTACAAGACTATTTCACTAGCCTAGAGGAGCACAACTCTAACTTCTACATTGAACTTGGTGACAACACCAAGTACAATCCAGCAAGCACATGAACTATGAAGGTTCAAAGAGAATCCAGGATGGCATTACCAGTGAAGGGCATACTATATATACCAGGGCTGCAGAAGAAATTGATTTCAGTTTCAACCTTGGAGGACAAAAGTTTTATTGTAAATTTATACGATTGGAAAATCTATATACATCCCAAGGGATCTAGTTTCAGCCCAGGAAGGTAGTTGGAGTCAAGAGAAACAAGTTGTACATACTCCAATTCAAACCTTACAATGTGTTGGTGAAGAAAGTCAACAATCATGATGGTGAGTTATGGCATATGCGTATGACACATTTGCATCATGGAGACTCAAAGTGCTTAAGGGTATAGTGATTGGCTTTCCCTCTTTCATTACATACCATTCATAGTGTTTGCAAAGGGTGTGTCACAGGAAAGTATGCCAATACTAAATTCTCCAAGAGTGATAACGGGTCCAAAGGGATCTTGGATCTCATCTATTTAGATATTTGTGGACCCGTGTCAGCCATATCTATTGGAGGGTTTAATTATTATGTGAGCTTCATAGATGACCATTCCAGGAATACCTATCTATTTCTTGAAGAGAAAGGAATCTAGAGAGGTTTTCAATCGGTTCCAATAGTTCAAAGCTCTTGTGGAGAACCAATTACCACACTGGGAAGAAGATCAAGATGCTTAGAACAAATAATTGAGGTGAGTACACCTCGAACAATACAATCAAGAGGGAGATGACAATCCCACATAACCACAGCAGAATCAAGTCTCTGAGAGGAAAAACATAGCAATCATCGGGGAAACAAAATATATGTTGCATGATTAGGATATTCCTATGTTTTTATGGGAAAATTCTCGCAACACTGCATTTTATCTATAGAACAAGCACCTTCACAAAGTATTGGGGAAGATAAACCTTAAAGAGGATTTCACCATGAAGAAACCAGATATTGGGCATCTTCGTATCTTTGGATACTTAGTATATTGTCATGTTCTGGTTGAGAAGAGAACGAAGCTTGAGTCAACAGCTGAAAATGGAATTTTCACTGGGTATAGTGAAACCCCAAAATCCTATAGGGTGTACATTCCATCATTGAAGAAGACAGTGGTGCGAAGGATGTGAATTTGAGGAGGACAAGGCCTTCAAGAAGTCTTGTGGATCCATGCATGTGGCAGAAGAGTTTTAGGAGAAAAAAGCACCAAAGGAGGAGGTTAGAGCTCAATTACAAGATATAGGAACCTCCACTAGTGTATAGGGTGAGCAACTTGATCATGAGGAGGAGCAAGATGTGTAATTCACCCTAGCTGAATCTTCCGAGAAGAAGAGGCCAAAGTGGTAAGAGAGTACCTTGAAGGTGGAACACGAGCTAGTGGATGCTCCAAGGACTTCAGTCAAGTGAGAAGACCACCACATATATTTCCTAGTTATATGTGGCACTAGTAAGCAACATTATTGATTCTAAGCCTTCAATATTTGAGAAGGTTGTAGACCAGCAGGTCTGGAGGCATGCCATGGTGGAGGAGTATTCTTCCATCATGAAGAATGATGTGTGGGATATAGTTCCTAGACCAGAGAGAAAGTCAATTGTGATCTCCAAGTGGATATTTAAGATCAAGAATGTTGCATAGGGAAGCATGGAGAAGTTCAAGGAAAGGTTCATGGTGAGAGGGTTCTCCCAAAAGGAGTGAGTTGACTATGAGGAGACTTTTTCTCATATCGCCATATATACCTATATTAGATTTTTTATGTCTATTTCCTCATAAATGGGGTGGAGCATATATCATATGGATGTGAAGAAAATGTTCCTCAATGGGGTGATTGAGGGGGGTGTATATAGAGAAGCCTCAAGTTTTTGAGGAACATGGGAGGGATTCTCATGTGTAGGTTGAAGAAGGATATGTATGGACCCAAGCAGGCACCCATATCATGGTATTCCAGGATCGATAATTATTTGTTGAGTGTGGGATTAGTCAAGAATGAGGTAGATTCCAACCTATACCTCTTGTTGGTTGTTGATGATCCACTTATTCTTCTATTGTATGTGGATGGTGTGTTTATGTCTACTCAACACTAGGTTGAGTCTACCCAGGGCAGAGTTGGGTCTATATCATGATCCCAAACTAGATTTCTACCATTCAACAGAATGGTCACTCAACACTGGGTTTCTGGAAGAACCTAAGAAGCTCATAGTAGGATGCAATAAATACATTGCAAAGGAGTTTGACATTAAGAACTTGGGTTTGATGCACTATTTTATGGGATTTGAAGTATGGTAATGTGAAGGTGAAATTTTCCTTGGTTAAGGAAAATACGCAGTGGATATTTTGAGGAGATACGGTATGAGGGACTAAAATCCTATGGCTACATCCATGATCACCAAATTGAAGAAGTTGAATGCTTCTGAGTCATAGTTTGTGGATCCCACGGCATATAGACAATTGATTGGTTCCTTAATGTATATGGTCAACACCTAACTAGACATATGCTTTGGTTTGAAAAACATCAACTAATACATGAAGACGAGGAGGGTGCATTGAATAACAAAGAAGCATGTGCTCAAGTACTTGAGAGGTATAGTGGAGTATAGACTCAAGTATGTTCAAGGTGATGGATTGCAATTGGTGGGATACACAGATTTAGACCAGGAAGGCAATACAATAGATAGGAAAATAACCTCCAGGTGTTGCTTTATCTTGGGGTCGGGAGCTGTTTCTTTGCTCAGCGGGAAACAGAAGTCGATGGCACTTAGTTCTGTAGAGGATGAGTACATGGCAGAAAATTTGGCGAGTTGTGAGGCCATAATGATTTGCAATATGCTCATGAGGTTATTTGGTCTGGATTTGGATCCGATAATCATCTACTATGACAATCAGAGCCGTATCAAACTCTTTGAGAATCTAGTGTTTCATTACCAATCCAACCATATTGAGATCAGGTATCATTTCATTAGGGACAAATTTTAGAGAGGAGTCGTGACACTCCAATACATCTCCACAGATGAGAAGATTTCATAAATCCTCACCAAAGGATTACCTAAGGGTAAGTTTGAGTTCTTTAGAGACAAGTTGGGGGTGGTGCAAATTGCCTTCCTCACTAAGAGGCAGTGTTGAGGTTTGTAGTGAGGATAGTGGAAACCTTGCATGTGAGGAAGTTCCCAATGATGAAGTGGATAAATACTACTCATGTTTAGATGACCATGAACTAGTAGTTGCCCCACTTGATCCATATGCATAGTTCCGATCCATATGCATAGTTCCATGAAGATAAAGAGGAAAATACGAGTTTACAAGTGGGTACATTGATTCCTTCTATTGATGATGATAAATTTCAAAAAGAGAAACAAATCAACAATGTAGACTGAATCAATAGGATATTTTATCCTTGCATATACCAACAGTGATTCAAAAATAATAGTTCAATTAGATACTATTGCAATAGGGAGAACAACTTTTTTTCAAATAGAGGATGATCTTCCTCATAGTTTTCCAATAATTCTGCATTTAGATTTTGTTCTTTAGGGAAATCCTCAAGTTAATCATTGCTTGGATATCAGGAGTAGTCGTGATTTGGTTGATTTGAGGATAATGGAGGTGTTTTAGAAGGTATATATGAATTTTTGGATCGTATGCTTTCTCCTTGATCATTGGTGAGGGACCATGTTTTGAATTTCAATGAGTAGACTTACTTGGTTGCTTAACGAATAAGCACATGAATACATGTTTTCATCTTAGGATACTTCATGATTGGGTACACTGGAAGGTTCACTATGTTGATTTCTCTCATAGTAACACTCCCTTGAAATGGTTGTATTGGTCATTTGAATATGTTGATTAATCCCGGAAGTTATGATATACTTCTAGAATAAGAGGCTTTGGGCCCATACAAAAGAAAAGAAAAGAAAAAACTTGTTTAGTTGGGTGGATAGAGTAAATTTTTTGTTTTTACTTTTCAATTTGTTATACCAATTTCAAGGTGTTGTTTTTCTCATTAGTTTTCTTCATTTTTTTCCTAGGTTAGCTTTTTGTGCATCCTTTCCCAATTTTGAGCTAAATAAGTTGTTTTTCATATGCATGAGCATTTATAGACCGTATGTTTTCCCTCTTTTGTCCCTTTTTTTGTAAAGTTTTTCCTTTAGGTTGAGTTTTCCAAATATAATACAATCATGAATCATAGCGAATCTGACATATTCTTGGTCTAGGTCAATCCTATATGAGGTCACCTTTCCTTATAATTATTTACCTTGGTCAAGTGTTTAAGTCAGGTAGACATGGGACTTAGTGTAGATGAGATGATAAGGGAGCTTAAGTCATGTTACACTATTTTGTCTTGTCTATTTTCATTGATTCAAACTCGGTTGTAAAGTACCTCATCTAACCATAGGGACATGGCACCATCTAATTACATCCATTGGTTTCCACTTCATGTTAGTTGAAGGGATTGTGTCATTGCTTTTCTTCTAGTAGACCCTTCCTCATCGACTCTAACACATTGTCTAAGGCTTAGTCCAGGATTAGAAGCCTTTATGGTCATTTGCCTCATTGGTGGCCATCTCGCATTTAAGAAGAGTTTTTATCATTGGGTCCTAATTGGATGAGCCTTACTAGTGCTCGACTCCGTCATCTTTCACACTATTGGGTTGTGCTCGTACCTTGGATCCCATTATCCTCATTAGTGGGTTCCTTCCACCTAGTAGGCATCTTTACCATTGGCATTTGACTAGGTGGTTTCCCCCGACATGTCAACTTCAACTCATTTTCCAATAGGAGAATTGTACATTTCAAATGGGTCACAAGTTGCAATTGAATATGGCCAATATATCTTTATTCCTTCTTTCCATATGATCAATAAAGGAATCATACATTAGACTAAATTTCCTAATAGCCAAGTATTATTGATCTATATATTAGAGTTTACATCCCATAGAGGGATGTCATCATCTTGAGTCACCATTGTTAACCCCTAGATTGCATGCATAATTGGATGATTAAGTTCCAACTTGATTTAATCATGTTGGTTAATGCACATGTGCATCCCGGGTTTCACACTGATCAAATCCTACTATATAATGAGTTATGTCATATTGTGAGAAATTACTATCTTTAGCATTTCTATTTTCTAGGAGCTAGAGTTTTGGGGATCGCATGTTGGAGTTAACTACCTATTCCTAGTCCTTATGAGCTCATAATCACGATGAGCTTTGTTCCAATAACATCTTATTTGTTTGTTGAAACTGTTACTTTTAGTAGTTAGGGTTACAAGGCATGCACATTGAATCATATCACATATCTAGATTCTTTGCAAGAGACAAACCAATGAAACTATTTTTAGTGATATGCCAGTAGTTTCTATCATTAGTATTTTATTGTAAAATGTGATATTTATAGTCGATGTTTCCAAAGTTTTTATCTTGATATTCTAGAACTCCTATTTTTTAGGTGGAAATGTTATTTTAGGCATGTTTGCTTTTTGCAAGTGTATTTTTTGTAGGTGGAGAAGTAGTTTCATAGTTTTGGTGTGCAGTGTTGGATTTTGTAAGAATTTACTTCTTAATCAGATCTAGGAGCTAGAACAATGTTCACACATGAAGTGTTTGACAAAATGTGCAAGAGAAACAATCAAAGAGACAGAAAATACATGGAATAGCACATATGAATGGTGCTAATTTCTGATCATATTATTATCATGCATCATTTAGATGTTATGTTACACATTTATAATAAATTGGAGGAAATTTGAGTGGCTCTGGCAGCCAAATGGGAAAGTACAAGTGTCATGGTGAGAATTGACCCTCAAACCCCCTAGGTGGACCAAAGGAGCTCCAACTAAGCCCAAATAGTTACGAAATCTCATGTGAAGTGTGTTGGGTCATTAATGGGTCCTAGGCAAGTGTGGGTGAGAAGATAGATGTGAGTGGGGTGCTCTAGGTGGCAATAAATGCTCATGGGAGAGCTAAAACATGCCAAATACACCCCCTAGTGCAATTAGTCAAACCAGGGCCCCACAAATCAAGGAGGTGGCACCCCAAGACAATAAATGAGGTGCACATGTGCTAGGTTGACCAACTAGGTCACTATTGTATGTGTGAATAGGCCAAAATAATGAGTTATAATGTTGAATCAGCTCTCCTAAGTCTTAAACCATAAGATATCATTGCATGAAGGAAAATAAAGTTAGCCTAAGGTAAAAACTATGTACTAAGGATGTATTACTGCTCCAACACCCCCCCTTGATCTAGACTTAGTACAATTTAATCAAAAATATTTATTAAGGCCTTGGAAACTAAGGCACTCACCTTTTACAACATAATTTTTATTGATCCATGTAACCGAGGTAAGGAGGAAAACCTCACATGGGAAAAACCTCCCCTCAAAAATGGATATGACAGAGATCAAAAAGTCTTCAGCGGGTCCTCTTCTTCACTTGAATGAGCTTAAAGAACAACTTCTTGGTGATGGACTTGGTGAAGATGTTGTGGATGCCAAGATCATGAATCAATGCATCAAAGTGTTGTAAACAAAGGTCATGTGGAGAGGTCCTTTGATGGTCATCACTTGATGATGGAGGGGAATCATAAGAATTTATTTTGCTGCAAGCATACTCTGATCTAACAGCATAATCAGCCATGGAAAAGATATCTCTGCAAACTCTTTCCCAAATAACATCAAAAGATTCAACAAAATCTGCATTATGTGTAGTTGTCGTATCATGAATAAATCCATGAATATTTCTCCCAATTTGATGAAGCACCTTCACAACTCTATAAAAAAGCTCATGAGGCTCTGAAATATTAGAATATATGTCATACACAGCAGAAAATATCAGAGGTATGGTGTCTCCATGAGCGAATGGATCCATAGGAAGAGAAGAGTGAGCAACTAGATCACAATTGCAATTGAGTGAACCTGGAAAGTCTGGAGACTTGAGATTCGAACAATGGATAGTGAAGGAAAGTACAGACATATGGAATAGAAGTCCCATGAAGGCCAATGATATGGCTGTCCAACCAATGAAAGACATACAAGACATAACAGCAACATATACAAGAGACATAGCATTGGAAACTAGACAATTTTCTGAATTTCCAACTAGTGAACTTGAGGGTTGATGGGTCTTTTGGTCATGAGATGGTTGGGAAAATGAGTCAATGACTGTCATAGGATTTATATCAGCCTATATATCATCTTCAAAATCAGACATGGAAATATCTGAATGGATTTGGGAAGAGCTTTCAGAAGGCACATCAAAAGCTAGTGAAAAATGACTAGTTTTGGGAGGAAGCTTTGATGAACTGGGAATTTTTTCAAAGAAGGGATGGATGTTTCAGGTTCTGATATATCAGAATGTGAATCAGAAACAGAGCTATCAGAAATAGAGAAATCAGAATTGGGTTTTACCCATGCACCCAATGCATGCTCATCCTTACCATTTCGTTGCTTGCGCTCCCATCTTTTTGCAAATTCTAGAAGAGCAATGTGGTTCTCCTCAAGGAGCTTGGTCATGATGTCCATATTATTTCTGAAGCAAGCTATCTCAATATGTGAACCTCTACAATAATCACATGTGGGTGTTTATCTCTTGTTTCTCCTCCTGGATTTCAAGCTCCCATCAGTAGAACTAGAGCTTTCTGAACTTGATTCCTTCTTCTCTTTCTTCATTTGCTTCAAATCTTTCTTCTTGCTCCGGGATTGATTTGATATACCAGCAGCAAGAGATTGATCCTTGGATTTGATGATGGTACCCATTTGTATGAGCTTGTCCTACTCCTAAGTCAAAGACTCCATGAAATTTGCTAGCGCAGGCATCTTCCAATTTCTGGTTTTCAGTTTGCTAGAGTGAAATGTCGAAACATATACATAATACTCCGGCCCCAACTTAGAAAGGATGGACAATATAAGATGATCATCTTTCTTCTCTATGCCACATTGTTTTAGTTGAAGTACCAACGCTTTAAACTTGGTGAAGAAATCTTCAATGGTCTCGTAGTGAGTTGGGCTCAATGAGATTAGCTCATTCTCAAGATGATGGCCTCTCATTTCATATGTCTTCTCGAATGGTGACTCAAACTTGACCCAAAATTCATTCGGTGTGCCAAGACTTTCTATGTGAAAGAGAAGTTCTCTTGAAGTGTCGAGGCAGAGCATGCCGAAGGCCTCATCAAGCCTATTACAATACTTAGCTTTCTACATAGTAGAATTTGGCTCGGTTTCAGTTCCCATGGTGACCTAGTAGAGGCCCTTGGACCTCAACTGGATGACTATCTCGACCTTCCACTCAAAATAATTGAATGGAGTAAGCAGAGCTCGAGTTTTCTCCATCCTTCTTGCACAACCTGTGACAAAAAATGTTGTTAAACCTACAAAGCAAACACTCAAGTTTTCTAGAAATATGCCCTAAAAAACAACTCAAACCTCACAAGATTTTTTTGCATATCCAAATAGCTCTGATACCATGTAAGAATTTACTTCTTAATCAGATCTAGGAGCTAGAACAATGTTCACACATGAAGGGTTTGACAAAATGTGCAAGAGAAACAATCAAAGAGACAAGAAATACATGGAAAAGGACATATGAATGGTGCTAATTTCTGATCATATTATTATCATGCATCATTTAGATGTTATGTTACACATTTATAATACATTGGAGGAAATTCGAGTGGCTCTGGGATCCAATTGGGAAAGTACAAGTGTCATGGTGAGATTTGATCCCCAACCCCCCTAGGTGGACCATAGGAGCTCCAACTAATCCCAAACAGTCACGAAACCTCATGTGAAGTGTATTGGGTCAGTAATGGCTCCTAGGCAAGTGTGGGTGAGAATATAGAGGTGAGTGCGGTGCTTTAGGTGGCAATAAATACTCCTAAGAGAGCTAAAACAGGCCAAATACACCCCCTATCGCACTTAGTCAAAATAGGGCCCCACAAATCAAGGAGGTGGTGCCCCAAGACATTAAATGAGGTCCACATGTGTTGGGTTGACCAACTAGGGCGCTATTGTATGTGTGAAAAGGCCAAAATAACCAGTTATAATGCTGAATCAGCTCTCCTAAGTCTTAAACCATAGGATATCATTGCATGAAGGAAAATAAAGTTAGCCTAAGGTAAAAAATATGTACTAAGGATGTATTACTGCTCCAACAAATTATTGCTAGGTTATTATTTGGATGGAAGACTTGCTAGATTTTAGTATGATCATCAATCGACAATCACCTCACATTTGGACGTGTGGTAGCTAAATATAGATATACCAGAGCGATCACGATGGATGATTTATGATGTGGTATTTGTGACACAACCAAGGGGTAGTGAATTGCTTGCCTAAGCTATCTTTGCTCTATATGAAGGTTCAAGTTTATTGGTTTGGTATGTGCATGCATGTGAGTTGCTATTCCGGGAAAATTCAAGTTAACTCCAAGAATTATCCACTTAATAAGCTATATTGCATTATCCCATTAGACATTGGATATTAGAAAATGGATATGTGCATGCATCGTAAGAGTTTACATGCCTTAGTCTAATTTAGTACTAGAAGAGGTCGAGTTGTGCATGCATTAGTGCATGGCTTATGACTAAGTTTACTAATGGAGTGGATCGTTTAGAGAAGGAGTTAGTACAACATGCAAAGGATTGACCTAGAGTTCAATCCCTTCCTTATCTCACACCTCTTGCATGCATTGGGAACCTCTTCACCCATACATTTATAAAGGATAGTTGGAATCATTACTAAATACATATTGGATTCTTTTGGATAGATTTTAGGAGCACTTTTTCCATCCTTCCAAACTTAACACTTCCATTACGACTTGCTAGAGATTGACAAGGCAACCCTTGGTGTATTATTTATGTGGTTAATTCCTACATTTATTAATAGATCAAATGGATTAAACTATGTTTTTTCCTAGCTATTTGAATTTCATGGTTGGTGTTGTTTTTCTTATGCACTCATTTTGAATCTCTTTCACTAAAGGTGCATATCTTGTTCCATTTGCTTCCCTTTTTCAGTAAAATTTAATTAAAGAAATTAATCCCACTCTTTTCATTTCAATCTCTAGTTTTTACCCTATTCTTAGGTGTTTTATGGGTACTTGAGAACAACTTAATGTGTTGATTTCTTTCAAGTTTACATGTATATTTCTACATAGAAAATTCGTACATAAATCTACACAAAATACATACATAAACCTATTAGGGGCAACCTCCTATTACTAGAAAAGTACTAGCTCAAATGGAGAGGCATCTAGTAATGTCAAGGTTAGATTACCTATAATTATCATGTGGATTTGTTCATCTTCTTAGTGCAGAATTATGTGTTAATAATATATATCAATGTTACATAGGGATGTGTTCCTAAGGGTAGGGGACATGCTCTCCATGCTTTGAAGACATTGTACTCCAAGAACAACATTTCTCCACATCCCCTTTCGAGGGGACACAAGGAGACATGGCAGGGTATGTCCCCCTTAAAAACGAGATGCTTCCTCGCTATTCTTTTACCAAAGCCTGTTGGTTTGAAGAGAAAAGGAAATCAACTAACATAAAAACAAAATGAATGTTAACCTAATGCACAAATAGATGAGGAGAGACCTAATGAAGGACAACTTCGGTTGGTTGGTGTGCTGTTTAATATTCTTCATAATTCAAGTGATGCTAATTGAGAGTGGCATCCCTTCAAGTGATGCTAATTGAGAGTGACATCCCTATTGTTGGTCTTTATTCTTTTGTGTTGTTGTGTTGTTGAATGCAGAGGCTACTAGGGCATTCTCTTAGCAATGATGCTCATTTGTCATTTGACAAGTTCATAGATTAGTTATCTTAACACTTATATCTATATCTTATGAACATAATGAGAAGTACAATAATAATAAATGATTTGTGAATCATGATTATTATATTATCTTACATCATTACATATATTATTTATGATTCTATATGTTGATATATGCATAAAATTTCAAAAATTTATTATTGTGTTTATATATATTTTAATTTTAAAATCTTAGTATTTGATATTACTTAGAATTTGGGAAATGCTTCTATACATTTTTCAAATGCATTTCCTCACTTCAGTATCCATATGTTGATATATATCCAAATAAGTTACTTAATTAAAAATATTTAACCATCCATAAAAATTTTGGTTTCATCTATCTTTAAACTATTCCTTTCCTTAACAGAGATGTATACAACACAAACTAACTTAAAAAAGAGTCAGAAAATTTACAATAGAAAGCATATTGACACAATTGATTGAATAGACATAAACTCCTTCCCAATTGTATAAAAATACTTTACAAACTTTGTTCAACGTGCTTCAAATATTTGAAATTAACAATAACAGTGTTGCTTGGAAGATGAAGAAGCACTAAGTTCTATATTTATTTAATTTATTATGCATTCAGAGCAGCCTATTGCACTCCCAGAGACTATCATCACCGTACTTCATGTTTGGTTATTTATTAGACATCAATAAATATATCTTAGCTTACCTAACGGCATGTTGATCCAGAAAATATTCTACTCTGAAAAAATTGCCACAGACAAACCTTTCATCACAACATGAATTAACTATAAACATAGTAGAGGTGATGCCGACACATTTACCTTCTTTCCCACATCAATGAAATATAAGTGACTGCAAATACATAAATTTGCATACGCAGACTATAGTAAAATATAAACACCATTTTCAATGCATACAAGCTATCTTGACATTAGTATCGGACATGGAGTCATTCTGCAGTGATATAATTTATAAATCGTGATGCATAGTTTGTGTATATCCATCTCGGGAGCATGTCAACTATCTACCTATCAGTTTGTTCTTTTGAATTTCTGATACCCGAAAAAACATTCATCCCAAATTAGGCAAATAATTTTGACCAAAGTTACAAGTTTGGCATTCCCTTTGTCAACAGATGCAACATATGCAAACAGTCTGAAATTGTATTAATCAAAACTTTTGAAGTCCCATAAACTGACCCATGTTCACAATACATGAATGGTTCAACTTCATAATACCATATTTATATCTATATTCAACGACAGCACAGATTGCCTGGTAGAAAAATCCAAGAGAAATGGGGAGTATGACTCAGCACAATGCCAGCAAATACATAGGTTGAAAATCTCAGAATCAAGAAGAGGAAGCAAATCCTTTCAAATGGTTAAAAACTCAACAAGATTATTCTGCCAGCAAGGGCTTTCTTAGTTCTGAAAGAAGGCCCCTTCCTAATGTCATCAGAATTAATACCGTTGATGTGGATTAAAAAGACTATGATTGCTGTTAGTGGGAATGCTGCATGATGTAGGACTGCTGAATGTATATGCTTTATAGAATTTGTGCTCATATTCAACCTTAACAGGGATACTGAAAATCCCATTGTCACCAGTAGATCCTTCAATATAGAACATCCTTTTCCCAGTATGATCCTGGAAGTCAACAGCTAACTTGGGACCTGCAAAGT
>LPNX010329275.1:0-59025 GCA_001517045.1 Pseudotsuga menziesii
TATCAAATTTTATAAATTTATAAAAAAAAAATTTAAATTCCATTTAAATTGAAAAACAATTTAAATGGTTACCTCTTTGCTCTGACATTGTGACGAAGATAGGTTGCTTTGGAGCGATGGTCGCTGTACCTCGGTCGAGTTCTCTATCCCTCGGTCGAGTTCTGTCCCTTGGTCGAGGTCTGTCCCTCGGTCGAGCGATTGAAAATGACAAATGGGGCCTCCGTGGCCCCATTTTATAATTTTTTTTAAAAAAGATACCTCGACCGAGGTATGGACCTCGGTCGAGCTATGTACCTTGACCAAGGTATTTTTCAGCCCTCGGTCGAGGTATTTATTAACCCTCGTTCGAGGTTTTAATACCTCGACCGAGGGTTAATAAATACCTCGACCGAGGGCTGAAAAATACCTCGGTCGAGGGCTTTATAAAACCTCGGTCGAGGTTTTAATACCTCGGTCGAGGGTTTATAAAGCCCTCGACCGAGGTATGTTTTTTTGTTTTTGGCAAGATTCGCTTGCCAAAAAGTGTTACCCAGGTCTATGGATTCACCCATAGGAAGCTATCAATTCTATCGTACCATGTCCTGGGTGCCTTTTTCAAACCGTACAGGGATTTCTTCAATTTACACACATGAGTCTCCCTATCATGTGTCTCAAAACCGAGTGGCTACTCCACATACACTTCCTCTTCCACTATGCCATTCAAGAAGGCATTCTTGACATCCATCTAGTGTACCTTCCATTTCATTACTGCAGCCAGAGAAAGTATTGATCTGATGGAAGTGTATCTGGCTACAGGTGCAAAAGTATTGATATTCTATTCCTTCTTTCTAGGAGAAGCCATGAGCCACAAATATTGCTTTATATTTCTCTATGCTACCATCTGCAGCATGCTTGATCTTGTAGATCCATTTGGAAGTCACAACAGCCTTCCCCTCTGGTGTTGGGACAACATCCCAGACATCATTCTTCATGATCAACTGGTACTTCTCGATCATAGCATCCTTCCACTCTTTCTTTTTTGCCGCTTCTTCATAATTGGAAGGTTCTTTATCAATGATGTCACACAATAGGGCTACATAATTAGAGTAGAACCTAGTTCTTTTCCTCTCTCTTTGAATCTCTTCTGGAGCCCCATATCTTTCTGCACTTTGGATAGCCTCTCGTACCCATGCAGGTTTCCTCTTGTGAGGATTCTTCTTTTGGGGTGGATCTACAGGTTCCTGTGGTTCTTCTATTTTTTATCTTCTTCTTGAGTTGCATCATTCATGGTTGTGTCTCGAATCCTGGGTACTTTTGTTTCTTCAGAGTCTTCAATTGGTCTCTTTCTAGATTTGTTGTAATCCGAGTCTTCATCGAATGTTATGTCTCTGCTAATGTCAATCTTCTTGAATCCTGGGAAGTATATCATGTAAGCTTTCGAGCTTTCACTATATCCCATAAATATACCCTTATTTCCAGAAGGATCTAACTTTGTCCTCTTTTCTTTTGGAATGTGTATGTATACTGGACAGCTGAATATTCTAAGATGGATGACCTCTAGTTTATTGCCAAAAAAGACTTCTTTGGGTGTCTTGTTCTCTAGTACTCTATGTGGAGTATGTTTCTGTACATACACCATTGTCCTAGCAGCTTCTGCCCATAGATGCATGGGAAGATATTGATCATGAAGTATTTCCCTTGCATCTTCCATGATCATTCTATTCTTCCTTTCTGCAACCCCATTCTGTTGTGGATTATATGGAGTGGTCAACTCCTTCTTAATCCCTGGATCTCTGCATAATTCTTTGAATTCATTTGATGTGAATTCTCCTCCATTGTCTGATCGAAAGGTTTTGATCTTATTTTCTATATGGTTCTCGATCAAGGCTTTGAATTCCTTGAACTTGCTGAATACTTCATCTTTGTTCTTCAAAAAATATATCCATGTCTTCCTAGAAAAATCATTAATGAAAGAAACATAGTATACATACCCGCTTAATGAACTGGATGACATTGTCCCACATACATTGGAGTGAATGATTTCCAAGATTCCTTTTGCCTTGCTCTCGCTACTTCGAAATGTCTTCTTTGTGTTCTTTCCTTTCACACATCCTTTGCAGACACCGTCATTTTTTGTCTATATTTTTGGAATACATTCAATAGTTTTTTCTTGCAAGTGGTAGTGCCCAATAGTGCACATGTGCAAGCCTTCTGTGCAAAAGTTCATTTGGCTCTACTGAGTCATGGAACAAAGCTTGTTGTGGTTGGCCCTTTAGTTTGTATAGTCCTCCCTCTTGCTCTCCAATCACAACTACATCATCTATAGTCTTTCCCTTTGGCCACATAAGGACTTGGCCATCTACAAATGCAACCCTCATGCATTTTGCATCCAATGCAGATATGGAGAGGATATTCTTCTTTAGTCCTGGTAAAAACAAGACATCCTTCATCTTCATAGAATTTCTAGAGTCTAGTTTATAGGAGGATTGACCACTACCTTTTACTGGATACTAGTAGTCATCCCCAAGTTTCACCTTGTGAGTGACTCATGTTCGGATAGTTTCAAAAAGGATTCTTTGAATCCCATCATATGCTTGGAAGCCCCACTATCTATAAGCCAAGCATTGCTTCCATGTGTGATAGTTTTTGTGAGGGAAGAAATCAGAACATACTCTTCATCACTTGAAGAATATTCACTTTCTTGTTTGACTCTTTCCCTGGGAGGATCATCATCCTCTGCAGTGTGAGCATGATGTTTTCTTTTGTCCTTCTTCTTGTGGGAGTTTCTTTTGTTTCTAGGACAATTTTTGGCATAGTATCCTATCTCATCACAAGTAAAACATCTGAGTTGAGTTTTTCTAGAGTGAGGATGCACAACTTTAGAATGATTATAGTCCCTTCTGCTTTTCTTGGAGTGTATTGTGAGATCTTGATCTTCACTTCCCATATTCTCTTCTCGGGATACTATTCGATCTTCTTCTTGTGAGCATTCCTCCCACAGTCTACTGAAGGTGACTATATTTCTTCTAGCACAAATCCCTTGAATGAAAGAGTCCCATGACCTAAGGAGACCATTCAGGGTATTCGTCACAATTTATGCATTCTCCACTTCTTCATCCACTGCTTCAAGTTGTTCTTTGATCTGGGAGACCCTTGTAAAGTATGACTGTATGGTCTCCGCATTCTGGATCTTCACACTCTTCAACTAGTTCCTCAAAGTCATCTTCTGGTTTATGTTCTTTCCTTCAAATAGCTTGGTCAAGGCATCAAAAATTTCCTTAGGTGTCTTTAGGGAGGACACCTTTGGTATGAGGTGATCCTTGATTGAATCAGCAATAATCCTCTTAGCCACGACCAATTTATTTTTGTGTAAGGCCTTAGCCTCATCTCCCTCTGGAACTGGAACCTCTTCACTGATGTAAGAGTCCAACTCATTTTCTTCCAAGACCAGGGAGATCCTATACTTCCAGGCTCGAAAGTTATCATCTCCCTCAAGCATTTCATCAAGCTTGGTGTGATGAGACATATTAACAAAGAACCTCAAATGGAAATACAAAATATTTAGATCTTACCAATTTGAGAAGCTGAAAACTAGATCTGGAACTGATCCTCTGCAGTACTGGTTTTCTGGTTCCAGGGAAAATTAGGGTTTGACTTTTCCGGAGTTCTTGCCAACCAAAAACCTTGATTCTTGTCTCTAAAATTCGATTTTGAGGCTCACTCAAAAATTCCTCTTGAGTGAAAAGCCCTAATTTTCCGATGTAGTGGTAGGTCAAAAACTAAAAATGCTCAGAATCAGATTCTGCTTCGACAGAAATATGCGCCCTTTAATGGGGGTTCAACCCAGCTTCCTTTTGCTGATGGATTGTGGAGAGAGACCCAAAAATTAAGAATCCCTAGATTCCACAGCTGCACAGTGTCTTCTTCTTAGGTTAGCTCTGATACCATGTTAGATTTTTATCAATTATGACAGTATGATCTTAGGATCTTATCCGAGAGAATAACATGCACAGCAATCAATCACAAGAGACAATAGAAATAAATATTTTCCTTGGGGAAACCATAAAGGAGAAAACCCCGCAACTTCCTTAGATATATAATAAGCACCAATGGCAACAGTAAAACCCAAATACAGTAAGATGATCTCCGATAGTTGTTCTCTCTCTTATCCCAACTCCTTCTCTCTCACTCATTCGCTACAACTAAGTGTGAGTGAATGTGTGATAAATAGAGAGGCTCACTCTCTATTTATACTAATTCTCAACTTGACAATAACTCACTAGGGCCGACTTCTCTAGGAGAGTCTAATAACCCTAGGGCCCCACAACTGTGGGGACTTTAACGCTTGATCAATAAGGAGGTTTACCCTCTATGAATTTGCATGACTTGTTTACATTATTGAATCTCTCGATAGGAACATCAAGGTATGACATGATTCAATTACATTACATATACTTCCTGATAGAAACATCGAGGTACAATACATAAGATATACAAGTGAAAACATTCTGAAGTTACAAATACATCAACACCATACAACCAAGCTAAGAAAGAAAACCACATGGGAATAAAACCTCCCCTCTAAAATGGAAACAGAGAAAAATATAAAAGTGAATATCACTCATCGCCATGTGTCACCCACTCCAAGGAGTGATCTAATATAGGTGAATGTCTTCTCTATGAATCTCTTGGTGAAGATGCCATCAGTTTTCTCTTCATATGGGAAATACTACAATGATATACCCTATTCATGCACCAAGATCCTAACTTAATGCATGTGTATCTCAATGTTCTCGGTTCTCTGTCTCTGTACTAGATCCATGGATATATTTATTGCACTTTTAATGTCACACCAAATGACATTGGGTGAATAAATGCAAAACCAAGTTCTCCAAGAATGCCTTGCAACCACACACATTGTGTAGCTACATCCACTGCTCCTATGTACTCTTCCTTAGCTGATGAAAGGTATATAGTGTGTTGTTTCTAACTTTACCAAAATATGGGACCATGTGAAATCATGAATACATAACCTGAAGTGGACTTTCTATCAATGGAATCTACAATCAAAATCAGTAAATCAAACTAGTGGAGAACTAGCAACATAG
This sequence comes from Pseudotsuga menziesii, assembly GCA_001517045.1. NCBI lineage: Eukaryota > Viridiplantae > Streptophyta > Pinopsida > Pinales > Pinaceae > Pseudotsuga > Pseudotsuga menziesii. Next base: position 5,088 of record LPNX010329275.1, read on the forward strand.
TGTATCCCGAAGTGTTTGGTTCCTTGCACATAATACAAGATCCTTTCAGCATCCTTCCAATGGATCTCATGAGACTCCTGCATATACCTTACAAAAACACCTACTGCATAATCCAAATCAGGTCGAGAGTGTGTCAGATACAACAAACTCCCAACTAGTTTCCTATTCAATGAGCTCATAAATAATTACCAAGCCCAAAATGTATCCTAAATAAGAAAAAGGTAGAGATAGATAAGCAAAAATGAGAGAGAGAAAAATAATATTATGGTATGTTTGCGATAAATATTTATCCAGAAGTCGGATTGGGGTACTCTTAGTATCATTAGAAAGGTCACGTTGAGGGATATAACTTTTATGTTTTGAGCTTTGCGATATTCCTCATGGTTTGGTTGGGGCATGCATTTTTGTAAATATGGGCATGAAGAATCTCAAAAAGCATTTTTTCAAAGATGCTTTTTGAAAAGAATCTTTGAAAATATGCTTTTCAAGATTCCTCATGCCCATATTTAAAAAAATGCATGCCCTAACCAAACCATGAGGAATCTCATGAAGCTCAAAACAAATAGTTATATCCCTCGATGAGACCTTTACAATGGTACCAAGAGCACCCCAATCTGACTTTTGGATCAAAAGGTATCGAAAAAATACCATAATATTCTCTTTTTCTCTCTCATGTTTGCTTATCTCTCTCTACCTTTTTCTTATTTAGGATACATTTTAGAAGAGGGTAGAATGTTATGTTCCCACCAATGGAGATGAACCAAAATCACATAGTTTAACTCCTAAAAGAAAGGGACACTTGGCTGCCTTAAAATTCAACCATTTTGAACTTTAATAACATGTATGAATCATACTTTGATTGGATAACCTTAGAACTTGCATCATATTTCTCAATCTCCAAGCCAAGAAATTGTTTCAACAATCCAAGGTTAGCCATTGAAAACACATTGTGCAATGAAGACTTAATTGAACCTATACGAGCAATGAAACTTCCAGTGATTAAAATATCATCAACATATAGTACTATGATATGAATAGAGTAATCTAAATTCTACACATACCCTTTAGGATCATATTTGCATCTTTCAAATCCTTGTGAGAGAAGAAAGTTGTCCATCTTGGCATACCAAGCCTTGGGGGCTTGCTTGAGGCCATAGAGAGACTTCTTCAACCTGAAAACTAGTGAAGGATCATGAATGAAACCTTTAGGATGTTGCATATAAATATACTCATGAAGGTCACCATGAATAAAATCACTCTTCACATCCATATGGTGCACCTCACATTGCTTAGATGCAGCAATGGCCAAAACAAGCATGATTTAGTCCATCTTTGCAAATGGTGCAAATGTCTCTGTATAGTCCACTCCATGGACTTGAGAGAAGCCCTTGGAAACCAATATTTCCTTGTACTTAATACCATAACCATCAACATCCATTTTTTTCATATAAACCCACTTACATCGCACTAGTTTCCTCTTGGAAGGTAGGGGAACCAACTCCCAAGTTTCATTGTCTTGCAAAGCCTTAAACTCTTCTTGCACGGTTGTTTTCCATATTGGATAATATGATGCTTCTTAATATTAATGTGTATAAAATCCAATCATGATAAAACATGTCTCTGGAAGATTCAAATCACAAGAGGAGAAATCATTGTGAAACTGAGATCTAGTATTCCTAGTGTCTAGTGGATCTCCTGCAAGATCACAAGCTGCTTGTATGGTTTTCTCATCCCATATTGGAATTATGGGTTAGTAATGTTCTAGATGCATGTAATAATATTAATATTCCATATCATAATCAGAAAAATGAGAAAGAGAAACATCACTTACATCATCATTGAGTGGAGGGTGTGAGCAATCCCCCTCTACTAGTTCGACCTCTTACATGGGCTCTTCTTTGAAATGTTGACTTCTCTAAATGAAAGTTTTCTGAGATGGGGGATCAAATAGACTATATCCCTTTGCATATTCAGCATATCCAGCCATTATGGACTCCTTGCTTTGAGGTTGCAAGGCTTTTCTCTTCTCCGGAGGAATTCTAGTCCAAGCCTTTGAGCCAAAAACCCTGAAATGTGAAACATTAGGCTTGTAACGTCTCTAAGCCTCAAATGGAGTTTTCTCTTCCAATTATTTGTGTATAAATATATTCTAAAGATATGCAACATAATTTATGGCTTCATCTCATAGCTTAGGAGACAAATGCTTAGCCTCCAACATGCATGTGGCCATCTCCTTGAATGCTTTATTCTTGCGCTCTACCACACCATTTTGCTATGGTGTTATTGTTGCTGCAACTGCTTCCCCAATTTTTCTTTTATATTTTAAGGCCCCTCCTTATATTTTTGATTGAAAGCATACTTATACTAGTTTTTCAGCTCTAGAGAATCCATCCTAAACACTTAGCTTTTCCCTTAAGTTGAGCAAAGAATTTTTGGCTAAGTTAAAACTCATGTTTTTCCATCGACATATCAAAGTAACTTGGCCAGTTTCTCCAACGTGTTGAAGGAACTCAGTTAGTCTCTTTGACACAGCTGGCTTGGGCAAAAGAATTTTTTTCGTGAAGCACCATTTAGGCACAACTCAATGAAACCCGCAAACACGGTCCGGAGTAAATCACAAGTCACCTCCGAAACGATCGGAGAGATCAATGAATGATGCCGATGATTAATTGCTGCCAAGTTTTTGGGGAGATTCAGACCTTTTTCTGATACAGTCATGGTTGATAAGGTAAGCTGTGACAAAACCACATCGGAATATTTTGGCAAGTTCTCAATGACATGGTCGGAGAAGACTCAATTTTCTATGTCGACACAGTTGCGAGAACTCACGAATCTCTGCTGATATTATCAAAATTGTTTGAATTTATCGCTGACATGCATCGACGCATTTTTCTTTCTCAGCGAGTGGTTGAGTTTCACAACCACTGTGTTTAATGTGACAACCACCGTGTTTAATGTGACAGCCACTGCATTTATGTCACCCCCAATCGTATTAATGATAAGTTTTTTTTCATTTTTTATATAAATGCATGGTTTCATTTGTTTTATATCCCACAAAAATGTCGTTTACGACAACAACCAACCAAGGGAATACATCTGGATCCATTGCATTCTACCCAACTCATGGACATTTGACACTTGAGAGGTAGGTGTCTCACCTACAGACCTTTTGGTTTCTTTCTTTATAAGAGAAAATATTTTGTATTTGTAGAATGGTAGGTGCACCATAGTTTATGAGTTAGAGTGTTTTCCCCTCCTTTCAATAGCCTCCATTTTCATGCCCATGATACCACAACCATAGGTTATTTTTTGTTTTGATTTGTGTGGCTAAGACTATTTTTTAGTTAAGCCCAGCCTCATGGTCATCTTTGCACCTAATCTAGTAGAATGCGAACCATTTTAAGGCGAAGGGGTTTTTCTGGACCATTTGACCTTTTAGTACGTCCTTCATGAAGTTCTTCCTCAGTTGTTTTTGCTCAGTTTGTATTTTTTATCCTATTCGGTGTTATGAATGTTTTAAACCCCGTGAACTCAACATTGAAATGAGAACCACCAATATTATTCCAAGTTAAATTCTCCACGGTCTGTGCGACTTCCAAACCATATGCATCGGGGGATAAGTATGTAGCGATGAAGATACACATTGAAGACTTAGACCTTAGACCTTTTTACGCTCCAAAACCTTGGGATAATGTTTCCTCAAGTGGTGCATGCAATAATGATGCATTGCTTACGACGCATCCTAGGACCAACACCATTACATATAAGTTTTTCCCGGTGTTATTTGGCGAAAACTTGAGGATTACAATGGTTCAAAAATTCATGTGTTCAACTTCCAGAATATTGAAATGATCCATTGCAATGATTCATTAATTTCAACTACCTTTTCTTTTACCTTTGAATGAGGTAGAAGTTAGAAGCATTGGCGCCTCAGTGAGTTTGAACTTAATAAATTAAAGGTTGGAAATCAAGCTTGTAAACCCCATTAAAAAATTTAAATTCAACTAAACTCAATGAACTTATAGACATAAGTGCATAATAAAACAAACAATAAAATGCTTATCTTCAACACTGTTTTGGTAAAATACTGTTGTTTTAAAACAAAGTAGAAGAATTGGAGGAACTTCCTCCAGTATTTTGATATAGAATAACAGCAAGACGATAACTCACATAACAGCATGTGCATAGGTGCTGATTGGTTTTTCTCTCATTTCCAACACCAAATAATGATTTCACTCTCCAATTTTGAGGAACAATGATGCATACATATGACAATTTTTGTTTTCATAGGATACTTCTGTGAAAAAATGTATAATTTCGTTACTCAGAACAACTGCAGTATTACTAAGACACTTATCACTATACTCATGTCACAAGTTCTATTTTCACCAAGCAGGATTACTTTCTGAAGCACAGATTTGAAAAAAACAAGTTCACACAATGCCTGAGAAGGGTGGTAAGAAGAAGGAAAGGACTAGTGAACCAGACTCAGATGTGGAGATCATATCCAGGAAGGAAATTAGGTTTGAATATACTAAGGCTATTACAGGAGCCTCCCTAGAATTCAAATGGGGAGAGATGAGTGATCAGATATTAGAACATCCCAGAATCTAGTCTCGAATAAATGTTCCTATATCAAAATATAAGAAAATCAGGCATCACCAAAGCCGTTACATGCCCAAAGCTATTTCCTTGCTCAAAGGTGATTGGTTGGATTCTTCCATTGGAAAATTCCTCCTCCAAGATTATATCTAACATTAAAGGAGAATATTTTTCTTCATTCACTCTAGCATACATGACATTTTCCTACAAGTTTCCCCCTACACATGTTTTGATGAACAATGATTGGATCAAAGGGGTAAGTATTGATCCTTTGGAATGTGCAAAGAAAATGATGATGCCAGGAAAACAATTGCGCCAAAAGGAAACTAGGGAATATGAGTCCCAGAGTCTACAAACCCCATTTAGGATCATAGCTTTGATGTTGAACAAGATTTTCGGTCACGCCAACGGACCCTTGTACAAATTGAGTTGGATTCCCCTCATCTATTATATAGCCTTTGAAGGCACGATGTTTGATTGGGAAGACATCATATCAGACAGTTTTTCATCCTGTATAGCAGCTGCACAGGGAGGCATAACCCAAAAAATATCTGAGTTCTATATATCGTTCTATCTTATTGATTGCATTTTATGCAAACATCCTTTTGCTAAGCTCGGGTGCATTTGGACACAGAATGAGTCCCCTGTTTTTTTTTCTTAACAAATTCTTTGGGCACGCAAGTATACAGGTTTTTATAAACTCATTTGTGAAGAGTTGTTGATGCCTTTTTATGAGATAATTTTTCTCAAAGAACCAAACTTCCTGTATGATAATGCCATGGAATTTATTTGCGAGTATGGATACTATGATTTATTGTAGGAAGGAACATACCTGAGAATGTATGGATGCTCCAGAGCTCCATCCATGTTGCCCAAGTACATCACTGACTATGTATTCCACAAAGAAGCAGTAAGGAAAGTGTTCATAAATAGAGTGGGTAACTTCCTTCATGATATGAAAAAGGAAACCTTTCCACCACTACCCTTCTGCATAGGAAAATACAAGTTCTCCAAGGTCAAAGGTCCTATTGATTTTGTAAAAGAGTTGGAGATTTTTCATTTTGGTGAGAATAATTTCCAAAGGAATGACAGCTTGGTAAAGGTCGCAGATCATTGCACGACCATAATAATTCCTTACGAATACTCAAATCACTTTAACAAGGATTAAGAAATATATAGAAGGGCCAATAATCTAACTGAGTTGGGAAATCATTTCAAGAAGAAAATTGGCACCGGGGAAAGTAAATACAGCAACAATGTAATAAAACAAAATTTGCAGAAACAAAAGGAGGAGGCATTAAAGTTACAACAGGTCGAGGCAGAGAAAAGGCTGAAGGAAGAAGCTCAGAAGCAGAAAGAAGAAGAAGAGATATTAAAGAAAGAAGAAGACCTGAAACGAAAGGAAGAGGAAATATTATTGAAAGAAGAAGAAGAAAGAGCACAAAAGGAAGTTGAGGAAGCTGCTAAAGAACTAAGAAGGAAGGAAGAAGAAGATAAGATCAAGGAATATTTGGATCGAGAAGCAGCCCAAAATAATCCAACGGATTCAAAACCTCCCTCTTCATCGGATGGAAAAATCAAAGGTGGACACATTCCTTTTGGAGAGCTCGAGCTTACTCCATTTACTCCATCTAATAAGCACATGGTGGCTCGCTTAGATACCATATTTTTTTATAAATCAAGGAATACTATCACCAGAAAATCAGAGAAATGGTTAAATATGGGAACGTAGGCTGACGTGGTTACAGTGACAAAAAATACCATCATGGAGGGTCCTCACAAAGACCCTAATTTCATTTCCTCTGTGAATATAGTAGTTGTGCAAGCTAGTGCCAATAACATGGACCGATTGATGGAAAATGTAGAGCATCACAAGGAAAAAAATGCTCAAGCTAAAAGATAGTCTAGTTAAAACACCTTGAGGAGAGGGAATAGAATTAAAAAGAAACCATGATTCTATCCTCTCAGAAAAGGAAAGACTCCGAAGGTAGTACCAATATTTGGAGACAGAATAGGATTCATTGGAGATACAGGTAATAATTATGGAGGGTGAGAAGAAGGATTTTGAAGCCAAGATCTCATAACTAGAATAAAGAGATTCCGCGGTAAGTCAACACGTAGGAGAATTAAAAACTCAAGTAGAAGAGTTTGTGGTATATAAAGGATCTCTAGAAAATCAACTAAAGATAGCTAATGAGAAAAAGAAGGACATCACTCCTTTCCATGACTAGGCCTGCACAATTTGAAGAAAGATACACCAAGTTCAAGTTACTCTCTCAAGTGAAATTTATAAAGTAAAGCTGATAGTGACAAGATTAAAGGTAATTGCAGCGGATTCACTGAATTTTAGAAAAATACTAATAGAATTCAGAGAAAAGGTTCAAAGCCAGATGACCAAGATAGAGGCTAACTCAAAGTTTCTAGACCACATGCCACAGAAAACAGATAGAGGCATAAAAATAGAAATGGCACTTTTGGAGTTTTGCAGGAAAGCTTCTGTAAGGTTAAACAATGAAATTGACAAAACTTTGGGAAAATGTAATGAATTCTATAAAAAGATACGCCAAGTCCACGAGAAATGTCAGATTTATTTAGATGCAAATATCACTGATCTTCCAAACCAGGACAAGCATATGGCGCATATGCAAGATAGACTACAAGAGGATATACAATACATTCAGTTAATTGAAGTTGTCACCGAAGAAGATGTTAAGACTTGGGTCAGGCAAGCTTCTGTTAGCAATTATATTTTAGAATACGTGTGTAGATTAGCCCCAAAAAAGGTGACACACGCAAAGACACAGTTGGCCATGCACGAAGTGACCATGCAAATGCTGGAGCCAATAAATTACAAAACTGTCGCAGAAGAGGCCAACGCATGGGGATAATATGTTTCAAGCTTGGCAGGGCCAACTTGAAATTTTTTTATTTTGGGTATTTTTTCATTTTCCTAATGTAAATCACTATAAGACGAATTTTTGGAATTCCTATGGTGAGGGAATTCAATGATTCACTAGATGAAAATTTGTAATTGTAATATAAATAGAGATAGAGAGTAGAGTTAAAGGACTTTTCGCTAGCACAAGAAGGTTAGATTATTTTGTAAGGAGAACTCATTTTTTCTGCTTATAAAGAAGTACCTACTTGCTGGGAAAGGACTGCATAGGGATTTGTTTGTGATGTGTGGAATTTCAAATGTGGAATTACTACTTTTTGTTTCCATACAACTATGAGATCGTTCTGACTTCTCTTAATTATTTCTTTGATTATGAATGATTTTCCTTTCTTTTTTTTAGAACAAAAATAACTTAGCCTTAATATTCAATCGAATCAAAGGATAGTGTTTACATCACAGGAAGATTAAAGGATCTTTCAAACAGCTGAATAGAGCAGACAGGGCAAAAATACAATCATTCCAAATCGAGTCATAAACCTTACCTATCTTAGAGAGAGAAACATACATCTCCATCAAGACACAACAAGAACCCAGGAATCTTATCCAAGGAGTTGATCGAGGGATCAACTAATCATAAGTGATGAACTTCATCCATCGATACTTAAGACATCTATACTCATACAACGATTCCTAAGGCATGCTAAAAAACTAATCAAGAAATAAATATATGGTGAGATTTTAGAAGATCTTAATCTCACCTCCCCCAATAATGCTACCTTCAAAGAATTTTGTGAAGGACAAGAGACCAATGGCCAAAGAAAGATCCTCCTTGGATAAACATTCTTCCTTCTGATTCTATTCCCAGAAGACATGCTAAACTCTAGAGAGTGGAAAGAGGATTTTAATATAGTGATATTATCACACCAGTAGTCCAGATCCAGTGCCGTGAGAGAATCTTTGTCATTTTCCCAGTTGATAACTACATGAGTCACCAAAAATATAGAGGGAGGGGATTCTAATTGAAGCTGCAAAGTATAATAATGCCCATAGGGCAAGTAGTTCTGCTCTGGTGTTTGTACTTATGTTACAACCCATCTTCAAACAGAAGGACTGAGACTGACCGAGTCCAAGAAAAATACCCACTCCACATATATTGTGATTTGTTGCCCCAACAAAAAAACCATGAGGGTAATTGAGAATAGGTAGATATTCTACATTCCTAGTGTCTTTTTTCTTTGCTGATCAAAAGAAAAGAGTTCTGAGCTAAGATCCCATGAGAGGTAGTTTCAACATCAATTTTCCTACCCTCAAAAATGGAAATATTGTGAGTTATCCATATATTCCTTATGAGAAATAGGGGAATATGTGAGATCACCCCTGATTGCTGGTACCGATCCTCAATATTTTCCGGAATTGAAGGAAGTGACCAAGAAACGACCTGGCCAAATTTTCTGTAGAGAAGATCTATGATATTTATAACAAAATCACAGAATAAAAAGATGTGATCAATAGATTCCTCGTTATTCAAACAGAGACAACATCTGTTCGGTCCAACCCAACCCTTCATTAATAGTATATCCCAAGTGTTGATGTGCTTCTCCAACACTAGACATAGGAATCATTTGAGCTTCAGAGGAATTCTATATTTCCATATCTGAGCCTGATTTTTGTTGTTTGACAAAGGAACCTTAGAAGAAACGATAAGGTCATAAGCCAAACTCACTGTAACTTCACCATTTTTGGTATTATGCATCCACAATAAAGTATCTTAAGTTTGTTTTAGTCGGATCCCCCCATGAGACAGGCCATTGATGTAACCAATCCACTCTGCCTTCCAATTTCAATACATCTCCAAATCTTCAGCCGATAACCAATAAGAGCATCTATCCCTTCCACCTTCTTCATTTCGAGCACTGTTGAGAGTGAAAATTCCATACTAAAATAAGTAAGATCGAAGATCTTCTGAAAGGATGAAGGAAGAGTTTAGTCCAGCAATCAGTTCCATACCAAGCCTAATATTGTTCCCATTCCCCACTTTCCAACCCATTTCCCTACTAATCCAAGTGAGGGATCTTACAAAACCATTCTAGAAATAGGAAGTGCTTCTGATAAAGAAACTCTTGTTGTGCATCCAGTCATCCATAGAAAGGTTCTCGAGATATTTTTTAGTTATAATTTGGTTCCAAATTCCTGATCCTTTCAAGGCCGACTAGAGTCTCCTTATTCTGAGGGATGTGTTAGAAAATAGGACCGTAGAGAAATAACAATTATACAGTTAAATAGTTAAACAAGATGCAAAACACATTAAACACATTACAAGAGAGACACATATATAACTTGGTTCACCCAAAGAATGGGCTACACCCATGTAGAAATTGCCAATCCTTTTATTATATCGTCCAGCAAAATGAAGGGATATAACCTACAGCAAACCCCACTGCACTTCCTCTTCATGCTCTCACAGTATCTCTCACACAATCACAGATATTGTTTACATTGCTATAATAAAATATACATTCATATTACAATGCTTTGTTTTATAGGGGAAATACCATGGGAAAATACTACGGGTCACCCAATACCATGGGTCCGTAAAACTGTTGGCCAACACACATCCCAAAAATTTCCTTCGAGGACCCCCTCACCCCTCAGCTGGGACGAGTGTATAGTAAACCTGGGGTACAAACACAGCATCAATAATATATCTGGATCTAGATGATCAGGCTCCACAACCAACAGGATGTTCCAAACCATTCAAGGTTTTTAATGTTCCATCCACCATAGTTCACTGGTTTGGAGATGGAATGCCATTCCACCAAATGCATCCTTGATCTGACTTTTGTACTTCCCCAAAGAAAAAAAAACATACACTGTCTTAGCCGACTCAAAATAGAATTAGGTATTTTTTCTAATGCAAATCAATACACCAGAATTCCTGTAAGAACAAACCGAATAAGTATTAGTCTTCCCCCCAAAGTTAGAATCCTATAAGACCAGTGGCTAATCCTTTTCTCGGTCCTCTTAGTAATCCATCTCTAGTCCTTGATGCCATATCCTGTAGGTTCAAGAGAATATCCCAAATACTTAAACCATGTATCAATATGATCCATTGTATATGGTAATACTGCTGAAATGCATTCCTTGGTTTCTTGATCAATATCATTGTAAAGAAAAGAATATTTTTCCTCACTTATACACATAACAGAAGTTGAGCAAAAAGATTCATGGAATTATTGAAGGCCTACCATTCATCCATGGTCCCAATTCCAAATATTATTACATCGTCGACAAAGAGTAATTTTGTAACAACGAGTGAAGAGGATATTTTGATACCTATTATTCTACCTTTTTTAAGAGCATCCTTGGTAGCGAGACTGAGACATTCTCTGAAGAGGAGAAAGAGGAGGGGGGAGAGGGGACACCCCTGTCGTATGCCTTTGGGGGAATCAAAGATGATTGTTGGTGTACCATTGATCAGAATAGAAGAATTCGAAGAGATGATATAGTGTAATATCCCTTATATGATGTACAGATATGAATATTAATTGCTGCAATTTTTTTAAATTAAAAATTTTGAAATTGAATTAATTCACACAAGCCTTCTCAGACTGGGCAAATCAGGGATTTCCTCTGGGAAATTTTACAAGCAAAAGGAGTGATCAGTGGGCAGCAGCCAAATATAGTTCAGAAATATAATTTCCTCTTCCCTAACACATTTATATCTGATTCCATTCAGGGTTCAGAGTCCGCTCCGTGGAAACCTACTACCACGCTTCTGGGTAGTCAAACCGTGAAACTAGGAAGAGTAGTTCGGTCTGTTTCAACCAGGGGCTTCTGGAAACTTGTATAGGGTTGTTACAGAATTAATTTAACATAATAAATATTTTTGGACAGTTTTCATAAGTTCTGGAAATTTTTGAGTAGTTTCAGAGAAATGTTGGTTTTTTCGACAGTTTTGGCCTAGTTAAACCTGGGGCAGTGGAGGATCCAAAAAGGAATTATGTTACCAAGGAAAAATGTTTTTGGAGGTATTTAAGGTAATTTGGGTCTGTCAGTGACCCATAGGAACTGAAGGGGCTCATTTTGAGTTAGTAGGACTCATTTTACATCAAATTTGGCAAGACTAGTCATTGAACGCTAGCAATCTAGCTAGGGTCTATATTTAAGCAGTTAATTCATGTCAAATTAATTTATTAGATACATATGAATTATGACACAGATAAATAAAATCCCACTGAACATATAAAATATCTTCAAACAGTTCCCCAACCTTGCATATTTCTCATAGCACTCAGATTCATCAATTTTCCCCCATACATTGATAAAATAAGCTTTTTTTTAGGAAACTGAAGACATAATTCTTTATGGAAAGATATATTTCGACCTGATATAGATAAATTACATATTAATATGCTTCTATATATCAGAAATCATATACTAAACTGACCATTAAAGGGAGACTCCAAAATAAGGGGCAGGAGGCCCAGAACATGACCGACAAAAGGGGTTGTGAGCATAGGTGAAGCATGGGATTCATTGGATCTCAACCTGAACGTGATGGAGGCTGAAAATAACTCTGATCATACTTCCGTGGCTGCAATATAGTGCTCCATACCTGCAATAGAAGAGAAAGGGAGATGGAAGAGAAGGGAATGGAAGGTTGGGGCTCATCTCCTAGTAGTCAGAGGTACAACACTCAAAATTAATGCTCACATAAGCATTCAACAATCAAATCATCAACCAAACTGAATCAATGGGCTCGAATTCACCTTTTATAGAATTCTGGATGACCTCGTTAGTAAGTTGAGGCCAATGGTGACATGTGAGAGCAAGTCAAACCCATGGGTGACCTAACCCTAGCCACAAAAGCACCCCCTTTAGGCAATTAGGAAAGTAGGACCATGTGGAATTGTTTCCAAGTCGAAATCATCCTTCACAATTAGAAACTATGCCCTCCCTTAGTCAAAAGATGCCTCTTTTGAGTTATGATAGCTTTCTGATTTTCTTTGGTCATAAGGAAACTTTTCTTTCCTTCAAAAACTTTCCTGCTTTTCCCTCTGTCTGCTTTTTACTGCTTTTAGGAAACTTCCATTTATTCTCCTATTTTCTTTTCTCATTGACATTCTTATTTTTACCAAGGCAAGTTGACTAGATTTCCCCATTGTGCCCTCCTAACATGGAAGCCTTAACTCCACATCATTATTGTGCATAATAAATAAAATTGCTAAGACAAAATTAAATACATGCCTTAAAACAATTATTAGCAAAATTTATCTTATGAGGAATAATTAATATCAATTTTGAGCCCCTAGAAACTTAGCATGGTCAAAACTTTTTAATGGTCAATTTGAGGGGACATGACAGTCCTCCCCTCCCAAATCTGCTTGTCCTCAAGCAGAAGCACTCCAAAGTGCTGCAAATTTGTTCATCATGTAGGAGAAATGGAGCATGAATCCATTTTGCAAAAAAGGATGACTTTCTCCATCAATCCATCCTATAAAGTTTCTCCAAAACAAGCAATGTCAGGGTCCCATTGCTTGCATTGCACCCCCTTCAGTGAGAATGCCTTCCCACACAACTTATCAGGCGAATTTATTCTTGGATCCCATTTCCTCAACTATAAGTATCCAAACATTAGAATCCACCATACAAATTTATCATCACAGGAAATGACATTCATGCTGTGGAAATCATACCACTGCACTGAAAACTAGAAATTCTCAACTCAAAGTTGGAAATCTATCAGGCTTCCCCACCCAACATAAAGTTCCTTATGTGCTTGATGCACATCAGCATTGAATATCACAATTATGTCGCTGCAAATACATAGGTGTGAGTCACATGTCCAACCCCAATGAGTATAGGCATCATTCAAGCAACAAGGATGCCCAAACTGCTCACAATAAGATGATGCATCACAATTATCTCCACAAATGCAAGCAGGAAAAATAAATAAGTGTCCCATCATCCAATCTGAGAGGGTACTAACACTCCAACCAAAAGTTCCATGTGAACACTTCCAATGGCTCAACTCTCTACCACTGGTCATAGGGTATAAGAATCCATCCAACTGTGTGTATTTCCTCCACCAAGACCACTTGATGCAATATGTTTTTCTCATCAATTCCTCTTAGCAGTTTGATTGCTCAGCTGCCTTCCATTGCTCATGAGCAGAAATGTTTCTGCAAGAAGACTCCATGTGTGACATGTAATCTTCCACCCAATCCACGTGGTTGAATGGAAGAAAGTGACAGCAATATGTTTCTATGTGGCTGATGTGAGGGTGATGGTGCATTCCATAAGTCATCACGAATAGCTAGGAAATCCTCTAGCTCTTCCTGTTGCACCACCAAGGAAAATTCCTTCTCCCAAATTTCATTCTCTCTTGATGAGGCTGAAATAGAAGTGTGGGTAGAACTGTGAATCATATCTCTACAATACTTATCCACCCAACTTATGGATTCCCCATCTTCATCCTTATATGAATCTCCCATGGGGAAGAGATTCTTTTCAGGAAACAATTCCAATTTTTTTTGTAAAAGACCAAGTGCTTGGTTCTCATCAAAATTGTATGTACAGTCCTCAAGCACAAAAAAATCAGAATGCACCTCATGTGCATGTGTATGGAATGTATCCAATTGCTGCAAATTAAATCCTTGTGGCTGCCCACATGCCAAGGCAATGTCTGTCACAACAAAAACTTTATTGCAGAAATTAAATTCCTCATCTCCCACCTTCTTCACTTTAAAGGTGTCTCTATCCACCCAATCAATGGATGAATAATGAATTTTATTAATTGATCCATAAGTAACGTGATAAGCCATCTTTATGGTAGATAATAACACTTCATCCTTCCTCTCAACCTCAATGAGTGCTTGGCTAATATTCTCTTCCTTGTAGCTTTTTACAAGCCCCTGCAAATCTAAGTGCATTTCATGATCCACCATCTCATGAGATTCCTCCCTCTGTTCAAGAATGCAATAATCCTTGTGAATATGGCTAAATGGTGTGTAGGAGGGTAGGTAATACCTTTTCAACTTCTCATGAAGTTTCTCTATCTCCATCTTGGATTCTTGGAGTGCACATGAGTGCTCTTCAAGGAATATTGGGTGGTCAATAAATCTTGTGTGAGCTTGCAAATTTCTTCTACATCCTTCAAGGATGCTCCATGCAACACATTAGTAACCTCAATCAAATCATCTCTATCAGAAAGCAATTTTAAGAATTATCCTTGTATTGTAGACAATGCCTTCTGCATCTCCTCCTTGGATTCAAGAGAAGATTGATCTTCCAATGAAGCAGTTATCCCACACTGGTGTGCCACTAAAGAATGTGTGTCTTGGAGAAGGTGAAAATACTTTTGAATATTATTTTCATCCATTTTCAAATGCCAAGGAAATGAGTGAGGCTCTTGAGGAAAATCACCCCCGTCTTCTTTCCTGCAATTTTCTTGCTGTCACTTGTACTTCTCTTTATGAATCTTTATTTCTGCTTTTCCACCTGCAAGATTAGATGGCTCATAGATATCCACAATGGTGATAGTGGGATTGGGATTCTCAATGAGTTAAAGCCTCTCCTCTGATTTGGATGCAACTTCATCATGCTACAAGAGAGTCCAAAATTCATAACTTTTTGCATCCCTTTGCACCAGATTTTTCTCCTTCAAATTTCCTAGTTCACACCTAGCTGGTGGGGGCTTGTCTTCCACTTCATTGGGAAATTAAAATAATGAATTAAAATCTATTATTTCCTCTTCTTTTGGATCTGATCCAAAATATTCCTTCACCATATTATCATCATTGACAATATCACCCTTCTTTGCACTGATTGTGTGATCACCAACAAGGAAAACAAGACTGAATTTATCTCTGTCGCAATTGGCCTTCCTTTTGCAGTTCTCAAATGCAAAGGAAGACTTTTTATCTTTACATGGATTAGATGGTTGCAGGTGTACAGGGCGCTACAAAAATCAGAAATTTTATTATCCATATTCTTAACATTACCATCTTCCTGTATCGATATTATGGTGGCCTGCTCTTCCACCAAATTTTTTTCCTCACACCCAAGCGGTGTGGCCTTGTTTTCATATTCATTATGTGGCTCAGAAGGTGACTGTAAATATGATTTGTGTACCTCTTCTGGATCTGATCCAAAATATGTCTCACCACCCATACATGAGCTAGAACCTTGAGCAGTGATCCGGAATCACCCACCAAGAAACTTGAATTGCATTCCTCTTCAACCTCTTCTCTTATGCAACCACCTTGTGTTGATTTGTACTTCACCTCTTGGATCTCTGTATCCACTTTGTTTCTATTCTTATTCAAGGAACTTAAAGCTACATCATATTTATTGGTACTCATGTCACAATATTTATAAGATCTATTTGAAGAAAAACCAAACAAACTCTTAAATCTCGAACATGCCGATGGCTTGGAGGAATCTTCACCTTTGGTTATGTCTTCTTCTTCTTTTCTCAGAGAGTTGGAACAACTTGGTTCCTCTCTGGATATATTTCTACTCTTAAAAGAATGCTCATAATCATGCTTGGTCTAGAATCCATACTTGAAATAAATATAATCTCTAAAAGAAAGGTTTGCACAAATATTCCTACCCAAATCTAGATAGTCCTCGTAGCAGTGAGACATGTTCTCACATGCTTCAATAATCTCTGTCAAGTTTTTCTTAACCATTGGAGAATACAATCCGATATCTTCCCCTTCTAATGTCCAATAGTTTTCATCATATTCATTTTTTGGTAGGCCTCCATCAACATAGAGGATTTATTCTTCTTCATATCTTCTGCAGTATTCTTCATACTGCTCATCATAGTCATCCCCATTGTATGACATGGCAGCAAATTTCTTCAATGAGAGATTTATTTCCATAGGATGATACAAGGAAAGAGCTCTGATAGCACTGTATTATCCCTTATATGATGTACATATAATAATATCAACTTGCTGCAATTTTTTTAAATTAAAAATTCTGAAATTGAATTAATTCACACAAGCCTTCTCGGACTAGGCAAATCAGGGATTTCTTCTGGGACATTTTGCAAGAAAAAGGAGTGAGAAGTGGGAAGCAACCAAATATATTTCAAACATATAATTTAATATTACTTAACACATTTATATCTGATTCCATTTAGGGTTCAGAGTCTACTCCGCGGAAACCTACTACCACGCTTCTGGGTAGTCAAACCGTGAAACTAGGAAGAGTAGTTCGGTCTGTTTCAACCAGGGGATTCTGGAAACTTTCAGAGGGTTTTTACAGCATTAATTTAACATAATAAACAGTTTTGGACAGTTTTCAGAAGTTCTGGAAAGTTCTGAGTAGCTTCGGAGAAATGTTGGTTTTTTCGACAATTTTGTCCTAGTTAAACCTGGCACAGTGGAGGATCCAAAAAAGAATTATGGTCCCAAATAAAAATGTTTCTAGACATATTTAAGGGAATTTGGGTCTTTCAGTGACCCACAGGGACTGACGAGGCTCAGTTTGAGTTAGCATGACTCATTTTACATCAAATTTGGCAAGACTAGTCATTGAAAGCTAGCAATCTAGCTAGGGTCTAGATTTAAGCAGTTAATTCGTGTCAAATTAATTTCTGAGATACATATGAATTGTGATATAGATAAATAAAACCCCACTGAACATATAAAATATCTTCATACAGTTCCCCAACCTTTCATATTTCTCATAGCACTCATATTCATCACTTTTCCCCCATACATTGATAAAATAAGCTTTTTTTTTAGGAAAATGAAGACATAATTCTTTATGGACAGATATATTTCGAACTGATATAGATAAATTATAGAGTAATATTCTACAAAAGATCAGAAATCATATACTAAACTGACCATTACAGGGAGACTCCAAAATAAGGGGCAGGAGGCCTAGAACATGACAGACAAAAGGGGCTGTGAGCATAGGTGAAGCATGGGCTTCACTAGATCTCGACCTGAATGTGATGGAGGCTGAAAATAACTCTTATAATACTTCCATGGCTGCAATATAGAGCTCCATACCTGTAATAGAAGAGAAAGGGATATGGAAGAGAAGGGAATGGAAGGTTGGGGTTCATCTCCCAGTAGTCTGAGGCACAACACTCAGAAGTAATGCTCACATAAGCATTCAAAAATCAAATCATCAACCAAACTGAATCAATGGGCTTGAATTCACCTTTTATAGAATTTTGGATGACATGCTTAGGAAGTTGAGGCCAATGGTGACATGTGAGAGCAAGTCAACCCCATGGGTGACCTAACCCTAGCCACAAAAGCACCCCCTTTAGGAAATTAGGAAAGTAGGACCATGTGGAATTGTTTCCAAGTCCAAATCATCCTTCACAATTAGAAACTGCGCCCTCCCTTAGTCAAAATATTCCTCTTTTGAGTTATGACAGCTTTCTGCTTTTCCTGTGTCAAAAGGAAACTTTTTCTTTCCTTCAAAAACTTTCCTGCTTTTCCCTTTGTCTACTTTTTACTACTTTTAGGCAACTTCCATTTATTCTCCTGTTTTCTTTTGTCATGGACTTTCTTATTTTTACCAAGGCAAGTTGACTAGCTTTCCCCATTGTGCCCTCCTAACATGGCAGCCTTAATTCCACATCATTATTGTGCATAATAAATAAAATTGTTGAGATAAAATTAAATGCATGCCTTAAAACAATTATTAGCAAAATTTATCCTATGAGGAATAATTAATATCAATTTTGAACCCCTAGTAACTTAGCATGGTTAACACTTTTTAATGGTCAATTTGAGGGGACATGACATATAGTCCATTATCCAGTTAACCCCCTCCAGAGGGACTCCAATTTGTAGAAGAATAAGTCTCAGAAAAGTCTAGTTAACTCTATCAAAAGCTTTCTATATAAAGATCTGTGCATGAATAGAGTAATGAATGTTTTATTATGTCAAAGATTTCTTTGATAATATTTCTGCTATAAATATGCATATGAAATTGAAACAACTATTTGTGAGATTATTATGAATAATTACATTACATTTCTCTAATTTTGAAATATGCTCCCTACGGTGATAGAATACAATAGACTAGAGTAGATTAAAATAGAATAGAGTTGTTTAGATTTAGATTTAAAAAATTAATTGAGAAAGAGGGAATGATAATACGGGAGGTAAGAACCTACACATCACTTGTAAGGTTCATGTTCATTAATTACATGCATTTAGCTTAGGCATTTGCATTTCATATTTCATTTAAAGAAAACCCAAAACGATGGATCGTGTCGTAACCGATAAAACTTAAGAACACATTTAAATACTAGGTAGCTGAACCGTTAACCAGATGGATTCCCCATATCAAATGGTGGACAATATAATTGGGATCGATTATCAGGGAGAATCCCTACTGTCGATACCTGGGATTTTTCCAGGCATCAACATATTTGGCGCTAGAAGGAGGGATGACAGTGCATGGCTAGTAGAGGAAATCCGTTTGTAAGAATTTATTCCACTGGAAATACATCTAAAACTACTTTTCCTGAATATTTCATTCTTGAATCTGAAGAACCAGAAAGGGTAAGTTCTAAAGAAGAGAATTAAGAACCTTTATACGTAGTCCCATTTGAATAATTTGATCACTTTCAAAGGCATACAAGATCTTATGTTAAGAAACTTGGAGGATTGAAAGTAATCCCTGCATTACCAAGAAGGAAGGATATCAAGAAATCAGTCTCTTATACTCAAGATTCGATCCTTGTAGAAAATTTGGAAGAATTGGTGGATCTATCTATCTAAGAAATCACTCAACCTCTTGATCAGTTGGGACCAGAGTCTCCTAAAACCCAATTTTCCCCACATTCTCCACTGCAATATCCACCTCGAGTTATGGCCGCTGTAAATAAACCCACATGGAGAGCCATGATTCCCCTTAACCTGGCTGCACCTTTACACGATCTACCCATGTACCCAAAATGAGTGCTACCGAAGTTTGATCCTAGAAGGGGTATCTCCGCTGAAGATCATCTAAAACGTTTTTTCCTTGCACTAAGTCTTCTCAACGTTGATCATGAAGATTTTGTCTATAGGATGTTCCCATTTACTTTCGTTCCTAGAGCGTCTGCATGGTATTTTAGTCTATAGGCTAAATCAATAGAAAACTAGAATAATTTTGAGGGAATGTTTAGAAGTAAAATCGGTAACCAAAAAATTGTATCCACACTCATAAAGAGTTATTGTCTATGAAGATGGAAAAGAAAGAGAAGGTACAGGATGTCAATCAAAGTTTCACTACTCTTTTAAATATTTTTAGTGTTGCAACTAAACCAGCGGAGGAGTATTTGGTAGAGTATTATACTACATCACGATACCCACCCAAATCAATGTTTGTGAAAAGGGCAGTTAAGCCCACACTGATAGAAAACTAGGAAGAATCTAAGAGGATGAAATTTTATCTTGATAGTATAGCGAAGCACACTTTAGAACTAGAAGTAAAAACAATATCCAGTAAAAAATATTTGTTGTTAACTAGGCCCAAGGAAGAACACTCAAATGAGCTAGAAAACGTGGTCAAAACTTTGGTGCAAAAGTTATCAAATAAGATAGTAGAATTTGAAAAGGATAAAGGAGCGAGTTCATCTAGAAATCCATTCAATCCTTATTACAAGAAAATGGAAGAAAGTGGGCAGCCTCAACCGCCTCTAATTAATTCTGCTGTTTTAAATTTTATTGAAGTAGGCATGGACCATTTATGTACTTTTCATCAGGAACATCACTCTGAAAAAATTTGACCACAGTGGATAAATTCAATTACTTTGGTTATGAATCAACTGTTAGATTCCCAATTGACAGATTTTGAGGTAGAAGAAGACCAAATAAATGAGCCGAAAGAAACAAATTAAGAAACCACGATGGTATTATGGGATTGGGCACCCACTTTGGGGTTGAGCGAGGAAGAGCAGACTAATGAACTACAAGTATCATCAGTAAATGTTACAACAAGGAGTAAATGATCGGAGATGGATCAAATTTTAGTGTTACCTAAAACAAAGAAGATAAAAGAAACCATGAAGAAAATTATCAGCACTACTCAAATGCAACCTAAGTTTAATCCAGGAAACATAAAAGAGACGAATCCATTAGATAGTAAACCTATGAAAACTTTGGCAAACAAAATAGAAAGTACTAAGAAAGGTTTGGTAGAATATGACATGGGGTATGATATTGTGGAAGACATTAAGAAAACTAAAGCGAATATTTATTTATTTGAATTATGTAATCCGCCTCGGCACATAAAGAAACTATTGGAATCCTTTGATCCACAACCCAATAGTATTTCAGAATCCATTGAATCAGAAACTGAGATTAACGAAGAAAGCATTGGTGGGAAATATAAATCCTAGACTTTTCCTTTCTTTTTATCCTTTGAAATTTATAATCACAACGTACATAATTGTTTGGTAGAGTCTCGAGCCTCGTCCAATGTTATGCCACTTTCTATTTGTAGGAAGATTAATGGCCAACCAACACCATCCCCCTCTCAGATCATTCAACTGGATAGGTTTGTTGTTAAGGCTATAGGGGAGGTGAAATATGTGTTAATTCGATTTTCTTCAGATCCTAGAGTGTACCAATTCATAGACATTATGGTGGTAGATATACCCGAGGCTTATGGATTAATATTGAGCAAGGACTGGTCAAGGAAACTTAACAGTTACTTTACAACCTATTGGTCTCACATGTGGTTGATGTACCAAAATAGTCAAAATAAGATTAAGATACCGAGAGAACCACATATGAAATAGAATGTAACCTAGTTGGAAGAAAAGAACGAGCCAATAAATTTCTCGTCTTCAGTTTTTGGAAACTACTTTTTAGAGCTTGAACTGGGGAATTACCAAGCTGAGTAAGTGAGTTGTCAATCAGATATGCAAACCGATCTCCTTCGATTCTCACGGACTGATGACATTGATTGTAACATAGTAAATTTAGTTTCTAATGTAGGAAATGATACTAAACAAATCAATTTATAAGATAGATTTTGGATTTTGTAGTTTGACGGTTCTAAAACACAAGAGGGATCGGGAGTGGGTTGTGTCCTAATTGATATTGAAAATAATAAACATTTTATCTATTGTAGGTTAAATTTTGAATGCACAAATAATACTACTGAATATGAATCTCTAATCCAAGGTCTGAAAAAAAGCCATTGAACTAAATGTAAACAATTTAAAGGTTTTCGGTGATTATGAGATAGTTGTTAGGAAAATAAGAGACATCATTTATTGTTTATCTCCACACCTTAAAGGATATCAAGCTAAATTATGGAATTTGATAGCACATTTAATGCTTTTAATATAAACTCAATTCCTAGATTACAAAACTTTGCAGCTAGTTTATTAGCTACTTCTACTTCCAAGTTAGTTCCAACTAATCATAAGTTTTCCATTGAACTTATTTTCAGGCTATCAGTAGCTAACAATATCACAAATCTGAGGGTGTTTGATGACGATGGACATATTATCAATTTTTTTACCAATGATGAAGTTTTTAAAGAATCTGTAATTGATGATGAAGAACATCTGACAGATTTACTAAATGGAGAGGTGATCAAGGGAAATTTCATGCCCAAAGGAGTAAGGACGCTTGAGGGAATGTTTGATCTGTAAAACAGATTAAAAAACCAGCCAATGTCAAAACCAATAGTTCATCTATGCAATATGAGCTGATAAAGTTAGGAACAGAAGCTGAGCCCAAGTATGTAAATTTGGGAAATTGTTGCTCGCCTGGAGAAAGGTGTCGGTTTGTTAAATTGTTTCGATAATATAAAGATATCTTCACCTGGACATATTAAGATCTAAAAACATATGATACACGCATCATTCATCATATAATTCTGATTAAGACAGGTGTAAAACCATTTCAGCAACAACTCAAGAAAATGCATCCTAAGTTAGAGCCTTTAATCCAAAACGAAGTAAAAATTTTACTAGATGCAAAGATTATCTTCAGAATTAGACATGCCGATTGGGTGGAAATTTTAGTTCAATTAAGGAAGAAGTCAAGAGAGATAAGGTTGTGTGTTGATATCCAAAATATGAATAGAGCATCAGATAAAGATAATTATCCAGTTCCACCAATGGAACAAATTCTTCAAATGGTATCAGCCTTAGAGTTGTTCTCCCTTTTAGATGGATTCTCAGGTTACAATCAAGTGCTAGTGGTCGAACATGATCGATTGAAGACTACATTTCGTACAAAGTGTGGAACGTTCACTTATAGAAGAATTTCATTTTGCCTCATAAATTTCGGAGCTACATTTTAGAGGGCCATGGATATTGCAATAAGAGGATTAATCGACCACTATGTAGTGGTATACTTAGATGATGTGACCATTTTCTCCAAGAAAAGAGAAGATCGCGCTTTTCACTTGAAACTGATTTTTTACCATTGTAGAAAATATGGAATATCTATAAATCCAAAGAAGAGAACTTTCGCAGTTCTGGATGGAAAATTGTTGGGTCACATCATCTCAAATAAGGGAATCTCAATAGGCCCAGAGATAGTTGAAGTTATATATCAGATTCCCTTTCCCCATAATAAAAGGCTATGTAGTCATTTATGGGCACAATAATTTTTGTTCGAAGGTTTGTACCAGATTTTGCACAAATTGTAAAACCTTTGTAGCAAATGGTGAAGCATATCATAGAGTTCAAGTGGACTAATATTGAGAAGGTATCTTTTAAATAAATCGAAACAACAATATCCCATGCACCTTCTTTAAGGAGTCCAGACTTTGAAAAAGATTTTATCCTATACACCTTTGCTTCAAACAACTCTCTCGCAGCAATGCTCACTCACAAAGAATAATTGGGAGATGAATACCTGATATCATTTATGAGCACTGGATTACAGGGGGTTGAATTGAATTACCCAGCTGTAGACAAATAGGCGTACAGAGTTTTCAAGGAAGTGAAACAATTTAGGCCTTATATTTAAAAAAAATAAAACAAAAGTTATTGTTCCTCATCTGGCTGTCAGGTCCCTCTTTATACAGAAAGAAATGGGTGAGCGAAGAGGAAATTGGGTGACAACACTACAAGAATATGATTTGGAATTCAAGCCAACTACTATAATTGAAGGTCAAGGGTTGTGCAAGTTTCTTGTGAAAATTCATGATAATGTATATTATGATTGGGAGAACGAAGCTGAGTTAAACCTCATTGATGTATGTCCCATTTTCAGTACTCTCGAATCTTGGTACAAATATTTAGTGCATTATCTTCAGTAAGGGAATCTACCTGAACATTAGAACTCCAAACAAAGAAGAGCACTTCGATTGAATTCAGCCTCTTATCAAATAATTAATGGAGTACTTTTCAGGAAGAACTATGATGGAGTTTTCTTAGGTGTCTTGAGAAATAAGATGCATCCAAAGTAGTTAAATAATTGCAGGACGGGCCTGCAAGAGGACATTTATTTGGAGATACCACCACTCAAAAGATTCTCAAAGCTGGTTACTATTGGCCAACGCTATTCAAAGATGCTCATGCTTACGCAAGAAAATGCGATGTGTGCCAAAGGAGTGGTGGTAGATTGTCAAAAGAAGTTGGGCCATTACAACATGGTATTATATCCAAACCATTTGAACAGTGGGGCATACATATTATTGGGGAAATCAACCTGAACTCTTCACTCCAACATCGGTATATCCTTACTACTACATATTATTTCACGTGATGGATTGAAGCAGTTATGTTCTGCAAATTAAATGAGGATGTGGTCATCAACTTTCTACAAGAGAACATTATAACCAGGTCTGGGGTTCCAATTTCCCTTGTTTTTGATAATGCATCTTATGTCTCATCTATTAAGATAACTGATTTTTCTTGTGAAAAGGGAATAAAATTACACCATTTAGCAAGTTATTATCCTTAGGGAAATGGGTTAGCATAATCAACTAATAAGAATCTCATTCGAATTTTGAAGAAAACTGTTATTGAGAATCATATAAATTGGGACATAGCCCTTCTAAATGCACTATGGGAAGATAGGGTCACCCCAAAGAATTCCTTAGGATTTTCTCCCTATACTCTGGTATATGGGAAGGAAGCTATTTTACACCCAAACATTTTTCTTCCATCCTTGCAATTAGCTCAAGCCTCACGAGGATTCGATAACGAGATCTTACAAGCACGAATTAACAATCTCTTGAAACTTGAAGAATCTAGACAAAAGTCCAAAGATAGATTTAATCAACATCAGGACATTGTCAAGATGTGGTTTGATAAATGAAAATCTGGGAAAGGGAACTTTGAAGTAGGAGAGTTAGTATTAAAGTGGGATCACCCGCATGATGAGAAGGGAAAACACATGAAATTTCAACATCTATGGGCCAGCCCCTATTAGATTGCTGAGAATCTTGGCCCAACTACTTACAAGTTGTAAGATTTACAAGGGCAGGAAGAAAGTATTCTTGTAAATGGCCTTGTTCTCAAACAATACTTTACCTACGATTTTGGATCACTTTTGTACATAAATAAAACTTTTCTTTCTTGTTTTCATTTAGTTTTCTTTCCCTTTCTGATTTACTTATAATAAACCGGATCAATATTTGACGCTTGGAAACATAGGAATCTGAATAATCTCAAAGTTCTTTGTAAGTCAGGAGCTGCTTACGAGAAAACATGTGTGGTAAAATTTGATCAAATTTGAGATTCTTCAATTATTGATAGGCTATAGAAAGGGAAGATAATTCAAGTACACATTGAAGTCATTTTAAACCCTGTAAATAACTAAGGCTCATGAGGTCTAGAGTACTATCTTGGGGCTCCATCCATTCTCACACTAATGTCTATTTTAAGGAATCCTACCATGATAGACCCATAGAAAGGAAGAAGGTCTGGCAAATCTATGGAATTCAAAATAATCCCATGCGTGACAAATTTAAAGCCAAAAGGCTTATAGTAAAGAGTCAAAATTCCAAGACAAACAGTCTACATCAAAGAAAATATGTTGAAGGAATAAACCATCAAATCAAAAGGATTTCTCAGAGGGGTTCTTCTTCGTCCGTGATCTTGAAACGAGTTTATCACTCACACAAAACGAAATTATGGATGGAAGAACCCATACCAAATTCTCAAAGTAGAAGAAGCAATCAAGGAAGACTCAGAAGGAAAATGTCATTCAAAAGAAAGCATAAGAAGAATGCTAATAGCATGAGAATGAGGAACAAACGAATACATCCTTCTAACCTTGTTACAATCGTGTGGAGTCATATCTAGTAGAAACCAAAAGACAGATGGAAAAATGAATTTCATATTTTTGGCCTCAGGAGAGTTATCAAGACAACTAATCTTGGTTACCCTACCCCCAAAACATGACCATCAATGTTATGCACAAACAATTATTATCCCTAGGAAAGTCTAGTATTTTAAATGATCTCAGAGAATGCATTGAAGAAATTGTTGTATATCCACAATCTAGTACCATGTAGCAGTTTTGTTTTCCAAAGGTAGTTTTTTCAGAGATCAATGTTCACCAGCTAGTTTCCAATTGTTGCTACTACAACTTCTTCCCCATTTTTTTTATATTTTAGGGCCCCTCCTTAGATTTTCGATTGAAAGCTTACTTAGACTAGCTTTTCAGCTATAGAGAATCCATCCTAAACACCTAGTTTTCCCCAAAAGTTTAGCAAATAAGTTTTGGCTAAGTTCAAACTCATGTTTTTCCACCAACATATCGAAGTAACTTGGCCAATTTCTCGGACTTGTTGGAGGAAATCAACCAGTCTCTTCGAAACGATCAGCTTGGGCAAAAGAATTTTTTTCGCGAAGCACCGTTTCAGCGCAACTCGATGAAACTCGTCGACACGGTTGGGAGTAACTTGCAAGTCACCTCAGAAATGATCGGAGAGATCAATGAATGATGTCGATGATTAATTGTTGCCAAGTTTTTGGGGAGATTCATACCTTTTTCCAATATGGTCATGGTTGATAAGGTAAGCTGCGAGAAAACCACATCGGAATATTTTGGTGAGTTCTCACCGAAGCGGTCGAAGAAGACTCAATTTTCTCCGCTGACACAGTTGCAAGAAATCACCAATATCTACCAATAGCATCAGAATTGTTTGAATTTATTACCGACATCCATCGGCACATTTTTTGCTTTTGCAGCGAGTGGTTGAGTTTCACAACCACCACGTTTAAT
Organism: Pseudotsuga menziesii; assembly: GCA_001517045.1. NCBI lineage: Eukaryota > Viridiplantae > Streptophyta > Pinopsida > Pinales > Pinaceae > Pseudotsuga > Pseudotsuga menziesii. The sequence continues at coordinate 31,761 of LPNX010329275.1, forward strand.
AAAACAACCATCACATTTATGTCACCCCAACCGCATTAATGACGAGTTTTTTTATCATTTTTTTTATATCACACAAAAAAATATGTTTATCACAAAAACCAACCAAGGGAAGACATCTGGATCCATTTCATTCTGCCCAACTCATGGACATTCGACAGTTGATCGTTAGGCGTCTCACCTACGGACCTTTTGGTTTCTTTCTTTAAAAGAGAAAATCTTTTGTATTTGTAGAATGGTAGGCGCACCGTAGTTTATGAGTGAGGGTATTTTCCCCTCCTTTCAGTAGCCTCTGTTTTCATTCCCATGGTACCGGTGTTGTAGGTAATTTTGTTTTCAGTTTGTGCGACTAAAATATACTAAGACGATTTTTGAGTTGAGCTCAGCCTCACGGCCATCTTCGCAGCCGAGATGGTAGAATGAAAAATGGTCTAAGGCGTAGGGTATTTTCTATACCATTCAAAATTTTAGTATGTCCTTCATGAAGTCTTTTCCTCGGTTTTTGTTGCCCATTTTGGATTTTTTATTTGAGCCTGTGTTACGAATGTTTTAAACCTCGTGAACTCAGCATCAAAACGAGAACCACCAAGATTATTTCAGGTTGAATGTGATATGGATTTATGTGTGAACGAAATGAAAGAACAAATACATAATAATTATCACATACATTTTGCAAAGATAACAAAGATACAGTAAACACATATTCTATTAAATGGTGGAAATAGAACAGACTGTAATACAATAGCTAGAATGGCGGTGGTTATCTCTGAGAAGAGATGTGACTACTATGCTGATTTGTGCAAAGATGAATACAAAATGAGGCCAAATTGGACTACTTATAGTAATAATGAGGCCGAGAACCCCAGAGTCCAAAAAATAACCCTAGAAGATGAACCGTCATAAAGTTTGCGGCCCCAAGGTGGTAAGTTGAACAAACAACTTCCCGAGGTCATAACTTTTGCATACGATCTCCAATTTGGGTGCTCGATATCTCATTGGAAAGATATATTCAATATTTACATCTATTAACAAAAAATATGAAGACCAAAATGGTCTCAATTTTTCTCGACCATTCGATGCCAAAAAACATCGTTTAGGGCCTCAAAACAGCTCCAGAAGTTTGGGACCCAAAAAACCGTAGAAAAATAACTAGGAAACTGCCATGAAGGACAATTGTTTTGAGCTAGTGGAATAGGTGGGAGGCCACCGATATCCATCTGGATCAAAATGATCCATTTTCTGTGCGAGTTCCAAACCATACACATCAGGGGATAAGTATGCAGTGATGAAGATACACATTGAGAACTTAGAGGTTAGAGATTTTTATGTTCCAGAACCTTGGGATAATGTTTCCTCAACCGGTGCATGCAATAATGATGCATTTATTATGACGCATCCTAGGACCAACACTATTACATATAATTTTTTCCCAGTGTTATTTGGCGAAAACTTGAGGGTTACAATGCTTCAAAAATTCACATGTTCGCCTTCCAGAATCATGAAAAGAGCCATTGCAACGATTCATTACTTTCAACTAGTTTTTCTTTTACCTTTGAATCGGGTAGCGGTTAGAATCATTGGAACCTCAACGAGTTTGAACTTAATAAATGAAATGTTTGAAGTCAAGCTTGTAAACCCCATTAACCTTTTTAAAACCAATGAATATCAATGAAATTACATACATAAGTGCATAATAATAAAAACAATATGATGCTTATCTTCAACACTGGTTTGGTAAAATATTGTTGCTTTAAAACAAAGTAGAAGAATTGGATGAGTTTCCTCCAGTCTTTTGATATAGAATAACAACAGGTTGATAACTCAAATAACAACATTTGCATAGGTGCTGATTGGTTTTTCTCTCATTTCCAACACCAGATAATGATTGCACTCTCTAATTTTGAGGAAAAATGATGCATATGTATGTCAATTTTTCTTTTCATAGGATAATTCCGTGAAATAATGTATAATTTTGTTACTCAGAAAAACTACAGTATTAGTAAGATACTTCTCACTATACTCATGTCATAGGTTCTATTGTCACCAAAAAGGATTAATTTATGAAGGACATACTTGAAAACTACGAGTTCACACAATGCCTAAAAAGGGTGATAAGAAGAAGGCAAGGATGAGTGAACCAAACTCAAATGTGGACATCATATCCAAGACGAAAATTAGGTTTGAAGATACTAAGGCTATCACAGGATCCTCCCCAGAATTAAAAATGGGAGAGCTCTATCTGATGATAAGAGATCAGAACACCCGAGATGTTGGTCTCGAAGAAATTTTCCTATATCAAAATATAAGAAAATCAGGCATCACCAAATTCGTTACACACTCAAAGCTATTGCCTTTCTCAGAGGTGATTGGTTGGATTCTGCCACAGGGAAAATCCTCCTTCAAGATAATATCTAACATTAAAGGAGACTTTTTTGCTTCATTCATGCCAGCATACATAACAATGGCCTACAAGCTTCGACCCCCTACACAATTTTTGATGAACGATGGTTGGATCAAAGAGGTAAGTATTGATCCTTTCGAATGTGAAAAGAAAATGATGATGCCAAGAAAAAAATTTCACCAAAAGTAAACAAGGAAATATGAGTCCTCGATTCTATGAACCCCATTCATGGTCATAGCTTTGATGTTGAACAAGATTTTCGAGCGCATCGATGGAACCTTTTACAAATTGAGTTGGATTCCCCACATCTATTATATAGCCTTTGAAGGCACGATTTTTAATTGGGAAAAAATTATATCATACAGTATTTCATCCTGTATAGCATCCACACAAGGATGCATAACCCAAAAAATATCTCAGTTCTATATGTCATCCTATATTATTGATTGCATTTTATGCAGACACGCTTTTTCCAATCTCGGGTGTTTTTGTTTCTTATCAAACTCTTTGGGCACACAAGTATGCATGTTTCTATAAACTCATTTGTGAAGAGTTGTTGATGCCTCTTTACGAGCTGATTTTTCTTAAAGAACCAAAATTCCTGTCTGATATTGCCATGGAATTTATATGCGAGTATGGAGACTACTATTTCTTGCAGGAAGGAACATACTTGATAATGTATGGATGCTCTATATCTCCATCCCTGTATCCCATGTACGACACCGACTACGTAGTCGACAACGAAGCAGCTAGGCAAGGTTCATAAATGGAGTAGGTAACTTCCTTCACAATATGAAAAAGGAAACCTTTCCACCACTACCCTTCTGCATAGGAGGATAAAAGTTCTCCAAGGTCAAAGGTGCCACTAATTTTGTAAAAGATTTGTAAATTTTTCGTTTTGGTGATAAGAGTTTCCAGAGGAATTCCAGCTTGGGAAAGGTCGCAGAGCATTGCACGACCGTCAAAATTCATTACGAATACTGAGATCACTTTAACAAGGATGAAGAAATATATAGAAGGGCCAATAATATGACTGAGTTGGGAATGTGTTTCAAGAAGAAAAGTGGCACCAGCAGAAGTAAAGATAGCAACAGTGCAACAGAGAGAAGCTGCATAAACAAAAGGAGGAGGCCTTAAAGTTACAATAGGTCGAGGCAGAGAAAAGGCTGAACGAAGAAGCTCAGAAGCAAAAAGAATAAGAAGAGAGATTAAAGAAAGAAGAATCTCTGAAGCGGCAGGAAGAGGAAAGTTACTGAAATAAGAATAAGAAAGAGCACAAAAGGAACCTAAGGATGCTACTAAAGAACTAAGAAGGAAGGAAGAAGAAGAAGATGAGATCAGGGAATATTTGGATCGGGAAGCAGCCCAGAATAACCCTGTGGATTCAAAACCTCCTGCTTCATCATGTGGAACAATCAAAGGTGAACACATTCCTTTTGGAGAGATTGGGCTTACTCCATTTACTTTTTCTAAGAAGCACACGGTGGCTCGCTTAGATACCATATTTTTTGATAAATCAAGCAATACTATCACTAGAAGATCAGAGAATGGTTAAAGATGGGAACGCAGGATGACATGGTTACTTTGATTGAAAATAAAATCATGGAGGGTACTCACAAATACCCTAATTTCATGGCCTCCATGAATATAGAAGCTACGCAAGAAAGCATTGATAACGTTGATCGGTTGATGGAAAACGTAGAGCATCAAAAGGAAAAAATGCTCAAGATGAAAGATGGTCTGGTTAAGACACGCAGAGAGGGCATATAATTAAGAAGAAATCATGATGCTATCTTGTCAGAAAAGGAAATACTCCAAATATAGTATCAAGCTTTGGAGACAGAAAAGGATGCATTGGAGGTACATTTAATATTATGGAGTGAGAGAAGAAGGATTTAAATCCAGGATCTCAGAACTGGAATCAAGAGAGTTTGCGGCAAGTCAACATGTGGGAGAATTAAAAACCCAAGTAGAAGAGTGGGTGGTATAGAAAGGATCTCTAGAAAATCAGCTAAATATAGCTAATGAGAAAAAACAAAACATCACTCCTTTCCGTGACCAGGCCTGCACAATCCGAAGAAAGGTACTCCAAGTTCAATTTAATCTCTCAGGTGAAATTTATAAAGTAAACTTGATAGTGAAAATATTAAAGGTAATTGCAACAGAGTCACTGAATTTGATAAAAATACTAATAGATTTCAGAGAAAAGTTTCAAAACCAGCTGACCTAGATAGAGGCTAACTCGAATTTTCCAGACTACATGCCACAAAAAATAGTCGGAGGCATAAAAATAGAAATGGCACTTTTGGAGTTTTGCAGGAAAGTCTTCATAAGGTTAAACAATGAAATTGACAAAACTTTGGAAAAATGTAATGAGTTCTATAAAAATATATGCCAATTCCACGAGAAATGCCAGCTTTATTTGGATGCAAATATCATTGATCTTCCAAACAAGGACCAACATATGGTGCATCTGCAAGATAGACTACAAGAGGATATATCATACATTCAAAAAATGGAATTTGTCATAGAAGAAGATGTTAATACTTGGGTCAGGAAAGCTTTTGTTAGCAATAACATTTTAGAAGACGTGTGTAGACCAGCCCCAGAAAAGGTGATACGTGTGGAGACAGTATAGTTGGCCATCCATGAAGTGACCATGTAAATGTTGGAGCCAATCAAATACAAAACTATCGTAGAAGAGGCCAATGCATGGGGAGAAAATTTTTCAAGCTTAGCAGGGCCCACCTGAAAATTTTGTCTTTTGTGTATTTTGTCATTTTCCTAATGTAAAGCACTATAAGATGAATTTTTGCAATTCCTAGAGGGAGGGAAGTCGATGAGTCACTAGATGAAACATTGTAATTGTAATATAAATAGACATAGAGAGTAGAGTTAAAGGAATTTTCGCTAGCACAAGAAGGCTGGATTATTTTGTAAGGAGAACTCATTTTTTCTGCTAATAAAGAAGGACCTACTTGCTGGGAAAGGACTACACAGGGATTTGTTTGGGAAGTGTGGAATTTCAAATATGGAATTACTTAATTTTGTTTCCATACAACTGTGATATCGTTCTGACTTCTCTGAATTATTTCTTTGATTATGAATGATTTTTCTTTCTATATAAAGATCTGTGCATGAATAGAGTAATGAATTTTTTATTACATCAAAGATTTATTTGATAATCTTTCTGCTGTAAATATGCATATGAAATTGAAACAATTATCTGTGAGATTATTATGAATAATTACATTACATTGCTCTAACTTTGAAATATTCTCCCTACGGGGATATAATAGACTAGACTATAGTAGATTAAAATAGAATAGACTTATTTAGATTTAGATTTAAAGAAGTAATTGAGAAAGCATGAATGATAAGATGAGAGGTAAGAACCTACGCATCACTTGTGAGGTTCCTGTTCATCAATTACATGCATTTAGATTAGGCATTTGCATTTCATATTTCATTTAAAGAAACCCCAAAATGGTGGATCGAGGCGTAACTGATAAAACTTAAGAACACATTTAAATACTCGGTAGTCGGACCTTTAACTGGATGGATTCCCCATATAAAATGGTGGACGGTCTAATTGGGATTGATTATCAGGGAGAATCCCTACTTTTAGTACCTGGTATTTTTCCAGGCATCAATAGGTGTGTAAGGCACATAATGTTGCATTTGAATGCCATTCTCCTCACATAGCTGTTGTAAGTTCTTATTGACATATTACTTTCCATTATTAGTCCTTAATACCTTGATCTTCTTCCCACTCAATTTCTCAACCAAATATTAGAAAACATTGAAGATATCAAACACTTCATATTTTTGCTTGAGAAAACACACCCAACAATATCTTGAGAAATCATCTATGAATGTTAAGAAATACCTTGAGTTTCCATAGGAGGGTGTGGGAAGAGGTCTTATCCGATATGAATGGATCAATTCAAGCACTTGGAAAAACCTTATTTCCTTCCCATTTTCATACTTGTGCTCTGCATGCTTCCCAACAATGCATCCCTTGCATGTGCCATTGGAAAATTTGATGCTTGGAAGCCCTTCGACCATGTTTTCTTTACTAAAATATTGAATATATATGTATTTGAGGTGTCCAAACCTCTCATTCCATAGCTTTTTGGTCTCATTGGAATGTGACATGAGTGCATTCCCTGAGGAGTAAGAAAGAAAGTGTGAAAACTTGTACATTTTTTACTCATGATCTACAACACCCGTCAAAACAACTTTGTCTATAGAAATTTCTGAAATCTCCATATCATCTTCAATGAATGTCACTCTCTTGGAAGAACCTATATGTGTCATTTGATCAACAAAGAGTAGGTTTTTTACAATATCAGGCACGAACAACACATTGTTGAAGTACCCATTGTCAATATTAATCCTGCCAGTCCCTTTGGCTGGGATCTCAGAGTCATCATCCATGAGGATGGATGGAACTTTGTATGGATGTAGGGCCAAGAAGGATTCTTGTCACTAGAATTTTTTAATCCAAAATCTGATGGCATAGATGTCTTATTTCGACATCAAGTTGTCAACCATCCAACAATCATATTCTTTTTTAAACATCGATTGCACTTCGACAGATATCCTACAATAAAATGAACACGTCGGATTTTCAACTTATCCTGGTAGGATATCCAACAACTCCTCTTTTAATATTTATGTCGAATATACAAAAAATCTCATTGTATAGGAGGTAGGAAATCCGACACATTTCACTGCATAGGAGGTTAGAAATCCAACAACTTTCTCTGTATAGGAGGTCATATTATTTGCAAGGATCCGTCGAATATCCAAAAAATTTATCCATCAGTGGTATGGCAACGGAGTTGGATTCTATGGAAGTGGTTTCCAGATATCCGACAACATTAGCCATCGGTGCTACGGAGATGGCGTCATATTTTATGGAAGTGGTATTCAGATCTCCGACGACATTAGCCTTCTATGGTATGGCGAGGGCGTCAGATTCTATGGAAGTGGTTGACAGATATCCGATGAATCTGTGAAATTTAAAAAAAAATACAGATATCTCGTGACATGAAAAAATTCACCTAAGCTACAAAAATATGATATAATATAAAGATGAAGATCATGTTGAAGAGTGGGTCCTCCTAATATTTAGGTTCTCACAAAAAGTACATGTGTTCATGGGTTGTGATTGTGTCACTTTCTATGTTTAATAATAATACCTATAAGATGCTGAAAATCACTATTTTGTAGGTTATGTGATATATTTATTTCATTGTTCTTCCATGTAGGAGTCACAACAAGTCATAAATAATGTAAACATTCAACACATATTAAGGAAAATATTATACAAACATGTAGTAAGCTTGATTAAGTAAAATATATTTTGAGGAAATTTGTCTCAAGATTTACCCAACATCTGCAATTGCATGGAAGAGGTTATTAATCCCAAGGGGGTTTGTTAAAAAGTTTGGGTTGTGAAGGTATATCTTTTATACCACCAACCTCTAATATCTAAAACATGTTTTCATACAAATAAGAACTTAAAATGTTATCCAACCGATCTAAATAAAATCTAAACTATCATATACATAGAATTATGCAATAATGGTGAATGTTATTTATATGTTTTATTATATATGCAATCTTATTTGACGTAGATAAAAATACATCTATACAAAAAGGAGTATGGTGCAGAAAGTAGTCAAATGGATGCTAATATAATGAATTAGAGTGAGAAGCTGATGAAGGTAATTCACAAAGTTGCATAATAATGTTATCCACAAAGCATGGTATATACGTAACAAGTTAATAATGATATCTTAATATTTATTATTCAATATTAACTATACCCATCTCAGTACTGAGTTTATGGTATGAAGACACCAATTGAACAATCAACATTTACACATAGATACAAGACAAATGAAGTGCATGCATTCTGGAGGGAGAAACCTTTTCCAACACTAAATAAATCATAATGAGATCAATGAAATCCCTGACAATATATTGTCTATTGATTAACATGTTTATATTATAAAATCTCAATATTTTTCAGTATAAATATGTGAAAAGAGAACCTCAACATCAATGTTCAAAAGTAGATGTTTCTTTGTGAAAATTAAGGCCTTACTTCACACCTTCATGTAAATATGTCCCTCTATTCTTATTGGAATAAGATAAATCTACATGGACTTTCAATTTAGTAATTTATGACATTTAAAAACCAAATTACAAGTGAAAGGAATGTTTGTGGAATGCAAATCGATATAAAGTGAAGGCGGGTTTTCAAAGCAGGATCTGTAAAAGAAAAAAACAAGTTTGATTTTTTCCTCTAGTGGAACATAAAATATATTCAAATTTTAGGTAGAGCAATATTACTAAATTTATTTTTGAAATTTTCTTTCCGAGTTTCTAATGGAATGGACTTGCTATCGTGCTCTTAGATTTAGGTCACATGTAGCAATAACATAGACATAATGATAAGGTACATGATAGTTGACCATAAGTTGTACCAAAAATAAGTCCAATGTTTTGCAAAGGGGTGATTCTTCACATTGTGATTTTCCTCTCCTATATTCACCATGTAATCTCCCTTGTTTTCATCTACTTTTCTGACTAATAAATTCCCCACCACAAGTGTATTATTGATATTTCTTCATTACACAATAGATTCCTATTTATGAGACATCAAGAGTTGTTATTGGATTGGAAAATATTGTTTGACATATGAGTTATGTCAAGGCCATTTTTTGGTGAATTATTGAAATATTAAGCTTAATTCATGCAAATTTCAAGTAAAATTAGTCTTCTATCTGTTAATTTATTTAATTTTAATTTATTTTGTATTACAAGCCACTTTTAAGGGACTATTGAACAACACAACCATTTGTATCAGATCCCTAACATCTTGTAGTTAAAATTGTTTGGTGTCTTAGAAATCATGTTTATGGGGTTGTCCATTCTTGGATGAACTAACCACTATATGGATATCTTGGGAAAGAGAGAATCTAAATCCTACCCATGTCTGGTGTGTTTCTGGTTGGAAAATCCTCTTACATATTCTATAACATCTTCAATAAACTTATGCAATCCAACTGTACGATGTTGTTTGGTAATGTAGATCTTGCATGGCCTAAAGTTTGACCACACTTCACAAGTCTAAGAGAAGGGGTAATGAACTTATCAAAACATAAAGGTAAAAAATGCACATACTATTTCCAAGCTGAAGGTATTGACCAAAAACAACTTGTCCAGTACTTACAATTTCTCCTTCCTGCAAATATGCAACAAAGTATGCATTAGAACTCAAAAACTTTATAACATGGAATTTACCCAAGTTGAGAATTTAGAGAAACATTGCGAGAGATAGAATGTATATATATGAATGGTCAACAAAATTCAACAAGATGGAAAGAAGAAAGAATGATTAAGGGAAAAAAATTAGTTAAAATGTTGCAGAGATGAATAATGAGAGTGTAAGGTTAATCACCAAAATGAAAATTGAAGAAAGATGAAATCCTAGCAAACATGATGATACCCCAGGTGTGAAAAAGGAGATTTCTCTATATAGTCTTCAGAGGCTATCCATTCATAATGGGTGTAGGAAATTTCCATCCAAATGTGTGACCTTGTCCTACTCAACTTTAAAAATAATAAAAAACTCAGACTCTGATCACCATGTAAGTCATAAATTAAAACAAAACATGCTAAATAAAAAACCCAATAAAGTTAGCAATGTAAGCCTCTATAAGTGGATTCGTCAAATTTGATCTCTTTTTGGAAATGGATGTCAAATATTCTAAAACAATAATCCTAAAGGATTTTTAAGAGCAAATTACCTTTTTATTACAATTATTTAGGCAAAGGTCCTAAATATTAAATTCAATGGTGGTTTCGGGTATGCTGAAATAAAAAAATATATAATTCCTTTCATTATGTTGTTCTAGAAAAGCACCATACTTAACTTGTTATTCTTTGCATTGATCTATCCCAAAATTTCTACCATACTTTTCTACACAATGGCGCATTTTCACACTAAAAAAATATTATAGACAAGTATCCATGCAAGGTTTCTAAGGATCGCCTGAGAATAGTCATTTTACATATTTAACTACAAAATTATGTTGTTGTTAATCTCAATTATAATCTTGTACGTGTTTATTCCTTATTAGCTTTGAGTTCATGAGTATGGATTCATATAGAGTACCAATCGCCACACTTTATCAAGTAGACAAGTGACTGATTTGAAGTTTCTTCCCTCCCTCCAACTTGATTGGTATAAGTGGGAGGGTTCTCACGTTCTTGCAACCTATAAGATACCACCCATTATTGTGTAGCAATTCCCTTGACTCCTGGTTATTTTCTAAACAACATTATCATTTATTTTATCAAGGCTTTTACAATAATTAAAGACTCAATGAATGAGACTTGGACTCATTTCATTGTTCCTTCTACATCAGTTCTTATATCTTTGCTTCTTTGTGCTAGATTAGATGTAGGCGACACTACAATATTCTCACTTTGTACTACACCAACGTTACTTCTCAGTCCAAACTTGTGTGGTCAATTGTTGGACTTGAATAATTATCTTATCTTAATATTTTCCCTGTTTAAAGGTCCATTGTAAGATATAGTACAAATTTTGTGACTATTCTTATTATAGATATTTGACATTTTAGGGATTACAAAATGATTTTAGGCATAGTGAATCGATGATCGGGCTTATTGGAAAAAGTATGCACGTTGGTAAATTTTAGGCACTAGACGTTAAATTTTCCATATTTCACAAATTTGAACACAACCACAATATGACTGAACCTTATCAATTCATGTAATGTCCTGCACTGGCATTTTTCCCTTAACTTCATTATCACCAAAGTTGAACACAAACACGAATGAGGTGAATTTTATTGAATATTCTCTTCTTAGAGATCTAGTTCCAAGGTGGAAAATGAATACATAACAAGCTACCTTATTGAAGAGTTCAATGATCAATAGAGAAAGGAAATATTTCCACACCATATTTTAGGAATTCAACTTGAAGGTTAGAGTAGCAATAAATGTATTTATTTATAGTTTATAAATAGCTTCAACAATTGTCATAGGCAAATAAATACCAAGAGTGTGAAGAGTCAAGTATCTCAATGCCAAAAGTTTCAAGTCATGATAGAGTTGGTTCAAGGTCTCAAGGAAAGCTTCATATGAGCTTGTATATGTTTGATACTAAGCATGCAACAATTATTATCTATAAGTATCAACAAGATAAAGGTGTTGAAAGGTAATGTCATATTCAATATTATGATGAATATTTTGTGTCACTAATTGTACCCACTGAAATACAACCACTTACAGAAGCTATGAAATTTTTTGTTAGCATTAAAAATTAAAATCCAAATAAACGTCAAAAAGGTTTATGCCACAATTTTTTTCCAAAACTTGTATTTGTTGGACTAAAAATGAATACCGAGCTTAAATATTCTGAAATATTAAGTAATTCATGATAACTTTTTTAATCTAAGGAACTATACCTCTCATTGATCTCACATTATTTTTACCCACAACACTGCCGAGAAAAGAAACATAAAAACTTCCCTATTATTTTTCATCTAATAAATGCAGAGACCCAAGGCTGTTTGAAATCATCATAGAAATTAATGGAGGAAAATTCTAAGCCATCTGATAAAACTAAATTGAACTACTAAGGGTACTAAAGAAATACTCTAGTAGAAAAGTCATTTTTCCATGTTCCTTAGGTTCTTCAACTATTGGTGATCTCAAAACAATTTATGTAGGATATTTAGATAAATAAACGGTGCATTGGATTTTGCCTCTTCCATGAAGATTTTTTATCATAAGTATTTCTCTCAATCCCCAAAATCCCTGGATGTTTCAGGAACTACGTTTCTATTGGTATAATCTGTACCAAATGTAATAGAATGTTGATCCATGGTTATCCAAGGACACAAAATATACAAGGACCTTTATCTTCTAAGTTAAGAGCCTACAAGTGAGGAAAATGGCATTACAAAGTTGGGCATTTCTGTAGAGTTGTTGGAAGATTTATCAATGAAAAGTATTGATGACTTAGGTCATCTACTCCTGAATGAAGACAAATTAAAACAAGGGGAAAGAGAACATGAAGATCTTAGAGACGACACAGGTTATAAACTTGATAGTCCATTCAAGTGCCAAATAAGTTATTACTTGTAGAAAAATGACTCAGAGGAGGTTGAGAAAGCTAAACATGAGGAATGTCCATCAAAAAATATAGATGGAATATTAAACAAGGTGAGGTAGTAAACCCATGAAAATTCTCCTTGTCAATATTCGACTCCATATCCTTGTTGTAAGGAAATATATCCTTTGACTGGGGTGAGGTCATCAACATACTAATTTAAATAAAATAGACATCCAAAGTCATGCAAACATCAAGATATGCTTTGGATATAATGAAAGTGGGACTTGGAAATCAAAATTGTGTACCTTGCTTATGTAGGTTGGTCCAATCTTTTAGTAACCCTTCAAATTTGGATTCTAAACCTTCAACTCCTTCACTTGAAAACTTGCAAAATAGAAACAATACCTTCCTGGAAATATTATGGATACAATAAAATAAATATGAATTGAGACAAATATATAAGCCTGCATTTAACCATACATTCCACCTATAAATTTGATGTGTTTACTTTTTAAAGAATGCTTCAGAATTGCATATGTAATAGCAAGCATGAACAATTTTCTTAACAATAGTTAAACGTGCAAATGATGGAAAACAAATCGCAGTAAAGCTCATATTCAAAGGAACAATATGAGAGTAAAATATCTTATGTTTCTAATAGTTATGGAAATAAAAACGAAAGATGAAAAGATGAAAATTTGCATTGATACATTATCCCTCTTGATGTACTTTATATTGTGTTTGAGCTTTGGGGGAACATAAAAGCATGATATTATATGAGATAAGATAATTTAGTAATTTCTGGGAAAGACCAAAGAATAGGTTTTTGTGGATGGAAAATATAGTCATTAGACACCTCAAAGTTGGAGTGTCAATATCACTCCTAAGTGCTCATCAAAGATACAAAGCAAGAGAAAAAGAGAAATACATCAAAAATGTAAAACTAGAAGCTAAACTACTAAATATTGGAAAGAAAAGATAAACTAATCAATATCAAATATAGAAGTATAAGAAGAAGAGGGATTTTAGGCATCCTTGTCATCATTAACTGTTGTGATGGATCCCATGCAAATATGATTAAGATCTTCTAACGAATCATCGTGATGAGAGACCCTGGCTAGTAGAACTTGGAAGGAAAAAAGGAGTATCATGTCAAAATTCCCCTAACATCCAATGCTGAAGGGAAGAAACTAGTGATGGGTGCCTAACCACTTGATTTAGGTGGGGGGGACATTATGTAAGGAATGGGCACAACCTTCTAACTGTGTGGAAGTCATGCAACGGTAAGCATACACAATTATTTTTGTTTCCTTACATATCTTATGTCCTCTTCATCCATGTCAAGGAATATTTGACGATGCGTAACACCTACACTAATTGAGGCATTCGAAATAAGGAAGTAATGGGACCATGGTGCAAGGTTTGGAGAAGTCTCATAATATATCTAGTTTGTGAATGATCACTTCCTATATGTATAAGGTTAGACACCCATGAATAGGATAATGAAAGAATATGGCAACATAACCTTCAAAAATCATGGAACAAGTAGTGGTATCCTCCCCGGATCTCATAAAAAAAATGACATCTAAATATTGAGCCATCTCTAGGAAATGCTATAACTATAAAATATTCTCCAATAGCGAGATATGGTGGTTTTATTCAACTCGTAAACGTTGATACCAACCCACAACTAACCAAAAAAAATATTGATGCCATGTGACCAATGGAATTAAATGTAATCGAGGCAACAATGAAACCATCCCTCAACTATAAAAATAACCCATTGGCCATTGTAGAATACCATTTTTGGAACAAGATTTTGAGGAGATTAAGGAAAGATGGTTATAGTTCTTATATTTTATATAAAAGAGTCTATTTGGATTAATCACATTGTCATTTTTAGATATGGATGGTATCAAGTTCTATTTGGATATTAGAAGGTATTTATTCATGTATGTGGGAAATTAAGAGTGCTATTTTACATAATTATTCTTAAATACCATCAAGTCAATATGGAAAAAGAGGACAACCAAAATACCTCCTTTACCATTGAATGTATTTTTTTTGCTTACAATGTTATGCTTTTTGGACTTAATAATTCACTAGTTGTCTTCTTTATAATTGTGTACAAAAAATGCCAATAGTTTTGAAAGAACTATGAAAATGGATGAGTATAAATAAAAATATTTTAAGGAAGCTACAATTTAAAAGTATGCCATGATATTGCATCATTGCTCTTACCTGTTTCCTGTAAATATGCATATGTTGTCGATACTTATAATTTCTTGGAACAACTTCCCTTGATTTGTGGAGATCGTTAATGTCAATATTTGTTTTATCTTTCAAAACATCTTTCAACATGCTACAAATATTTTCATGTTGCAATAATTTCATGGTAGGATCCCTCACATAAATATTGGCTTGTTTATGAAAATAATGAAATGAAGCTAAAAAAACACAGTCTCAGTAGTCTGTCTCAATGAAGAAAAACAACATTAATAATGAACATTTTACGTTTGTTGAACATTTTAATTTCATATTGTAAATTACAATAATATTCAAGTAAAATAATGGGAAATAAGAGTTCACTTGAGGAAACATGGATAACCCTAAAACAAAGTATATAAAACCATCGATCACATCAAAACGCCAATTTTTCTTATGAAATTTAAAAATGTTTCCCAAGGATATCTATAATAAATTCCAATTGATGAGTGAAATAGCCATAGTAAAATTTCAACACTACAATTATACACCAGAATAAATTTTATAAGTCATGGAATACATGCTATGGAAATAATGCTTCAAATAAATAACCGTGGGAAATGGATAATTCCTTACCATTCATTGAGATCCTCTCTGTTTCGAGAATAATTTGATATTCTCTACTGAACAGGGCCAGCCACGTGAAGGTGGAATCTCTTATGGCCCCTCCGCATCCCCCCCCCCCCCCCCCCCCCCCCCCCCCCCCCCCCCCCCCCCCCCCCCCCCCCCNAGCATTTATCATTCATTCAGTAAAATCTAAAATTCATTAAACCATTCATTCATTGATTCAAGACATTCATTCAATAAAATCTAACATTCAATAGACCTATCATTCATTCAGTCAACACATTCATTCAATAAAATATAACATTCATTAAACCATTCATTCATTCAGTAGACAAAAGACCGTGCATGCCATTATTTTATCAAAAATAATTACACAATATTTCTTTCATCACTTCTTTCTAATTTTTCTTCTCTTTACATAATCAACAAGAAGCTCATCTTCTAGAACTTGTCATTCAGTTCTTGGTGCTTCATCAACTTGTCATGATTTCTGCTTAGTAGAGTGCTCGTGACATGGATTTTCGGCAAGGGGTTCAGATTTGCTGCAATAATGTGAAAATGTTGCATACATATATTTTGTTATTATAATTAAAAGTATTTCATTTAAAAAAAACATTACAAAGGTGTTTTCTTACTTGTTATGGCCACATCATGTTCTTCATATTCTTGTCTACGCTCATCCTATACAATGACCCTCTACATGCTCTGCAATTGAAATATGGAAAAGTACAATTAATGTTCACCATCTGCAATGCTATATATAAAACTGTAGCATATGAATAAATTCATTACCATGATTTTAAGCATGATATTTGATTGGTTGTTGTCCATCATCGACATTAAGGGGATCATTGCTTTCCTTCTCAAAACAAAATCAATATTTTATGTCAATTATTTATAACGAATAGATTCCACAAGTAATAAATCTTCATTAAAATATATAGATTTTATATACATGTGCACTAGATGGATCACAAGAAGACCATGTTTGCCTAAACAAGTTTTTTCTGCGTTCAACAACAGCTTCAAAGTTGTGTTGGAATCCAAGCTTAAAGTCGTCCTTAGTGGGCACTTCTTTGAATCGATTGGCCTACATATTTGCATAACATCATTAATTTTACATTTTGCGGTGCAATAAAGAAAAAATAATTTGAAATTTATTATTTGGATGCATTGTCGGTTTTTCGATACTTACAATTCATGCCGCCAAATTCAAATAACCACCAGGCCCAAGCTTGTGATGACCATTTTTTCCTAGTCTTTCCTTTATGGCCTTTGATGTGTCTGACAACCTATGCAAGTGTTGAAATGCGTTATATTTTCCAAATTTGATATAAAAATTAATAATAATAAGGGTTAGCATTACATTGTGGAAAGTATTGCATACCTCCCTGTTCCTAGTGGTAGCTTTCCTTCTTTTCTTAGAGCCCACTCCTTTCCATCTTCCACTAGGGATTTCCACTCTCTTGTTGGAATCATCGGAGGGCACTCATACCTAGGGTTCTTTTCTTGGTGAAGCCTATATTGGTCTCGAACAATATTCATATGTTTTCCATCCTTCTTTAGGACCATGGCTTGATCAAAGGTCTCGTTTCCGAACATGCCAACCAACGGATTAGTGAGCTCATCCTTTAAATTTTTTCATTTCTTTATCCCACCTTGTGCGGATGGTGGGCTCGAAGATCTCCAAGGAAAAATAATTTAGATGTTTATAAAAAATATCATTTCCTGCAAAAACGATCATGCCATTATTAGTTGAAAAAAAATATTTTATCGGTATATTACAGTCAAATTATAAACACTAACTTGAACAATGTATAATTACCTGGTATCTTCTCTATATTTATTGGAACGAGATCTTCGTCCACCAAAAATGTTGTATGTATTGTACACATGCTAGTGACACGGGACGATCCAGTAAATGTTGCTTCAACATTAGCAATACTAGAAATATATGCATCCACCCCTTCTTCTGCACGATCTAGTGTGCATCGGTCACTATTAGGCGCACTCTTTGTTTCCCTCAGGGGTGTCGCGGAACGTGTTGACTACTGTTCAGTCGAAAAAAATGGCACATGAATCAATGTACATGGAGTCATTTTCTCATGTGACGACTAATATCCATGAGCATCACTGGGCTCGACACTGCCTTGACCACTAGTGTGTGGTCGCAGAAAATCCTATAAATACAAACCATATTTTATAATTTTACTATCATATCAAAGTAAAAATTATAAAGTTCTAAATGAACTTATATTATGATTCAATATTTTTCAACTTACTTGCAAGGCATGAGATATATTTACCAACACTTAAACCTTGGATTTAATCTTGTTTCTCTGTGGAATAATGAATAGAAGACGAAGGATATCCTCATTAATTTTTTTCAAGGTATTCTCTATCACCTTAACTGGGTCTAGAGAAGAACCAATGTCAGCATCGTGCAACAACTCATGCACATCAAAAGCTATTAATTTTTGTGATGTTGTTTCATACACTGAATCATTGGTCTGCAGAAAAAATATATAAAACATTACTAACGTGAAAGAAATAGACTGGGGAAAGTTTTTTATTAAAAAAACATATATATCATGATAGATTCCTAAAAGTACAACTATGTTTACCTAATGCCTGGATGATGGTGTCGTTTGATCCATAGCTGGAGACTTTCCTCGATCATCCACTTGCAAAAAGAAGTAGAAAACATTATCATAATGAAACCAGTATACATATGAAAAATACATAACAAAAAAAACATTACGCTACAATCAACAGCCAAGTGGCTTCCCCGATCAACACTCTACATCAAATATAGATAACATTATATAAACCAAACAAATATACTCATGACAAAACACAACAACAAAACCTTTTGTACATATTAAATTTGCACAATGGAATCGATGTATACATGCCGCCTCGAGGCAGGTATGGTATCGTCTACTCCGAGGGAGGTTCCCCTTACAGAACCCTGCATCAAAAATATACAAAACAATTACCTAACGAAACCAAAATACTCACTGAAACAATATAATAACAAAACATTTTGACGTATTTAAATTGTACAATTACAATCAGGTTTACATGTTGCCCTGAGGCTATCATCATCTGATCAATAGTCAGTTGGTTTCCCTGATCAACACCCTACAAAAAAATATACAAATAACATTATACAAACCAAATGAATATACTCATGAAAAAACACAAAAAAAACCTCTTTTTTCAAATTATATTTGTACTATTACAAAGATGTATACCTGCTACCTCAAGTAATTTATACTCTTCTGACTAGCTGCTTGGGAGATGCAATGATGACTGCCCTACGAAGTAAATATAGAAAATTTAAAAAAAAATTATAATAATTGACTAACGAAAAATCCTTAATATGTTAAATTAATTAATAAAAGGTTGGGTAAATTGTTGGATGTACCACTTCCATAGTAATCGTGTTTGTATCTATTCAATTCAAGTTGTAATTAATAAGTAACTCTTCCACTACAACTATTGATTTAATGGAATATACAAATACATGGTTTCCTTCACGCCCCTCAAATATGCATTTGGGTTGCTTAAGTGTAGACCCTGGTTGTGTACCATTTATAAACCCTACAATATTACCAGTGGCCTTTGGCCTTCCATCAATGTACAACACCGATCCTTTATTTTGACCTTTGTCTTTTAGTTGTAAATAATTTGCTGAAAAACCATGTCTATGCATACTTTTTGTATATTAGACCAGGCACATCTAATCATTGTAGTTGTAACAGGGTCCAACATACTCCATCAATTATGTACATTTCGCGTAACCGACCTTTATGAAATCCATGCAAAACAACCCCAAACCATGTAATTATGACGGTGCAATTCAATATATCCTCTCGCTCACACAAAAATATTTGTTTAGTTGAGGAATATCCCTAGGTACTCATTGTTTCACTAGATTTTTGTACCTTAAGGGAACCTTGATGTCTCCTATTGTCTCATCATCATAGGAACATGACCCCCCTTCAACGAGAAAAAAGCCCATGCGTTTATGGAATTTTCTTCTAATATTGTGACATCTAGTTGATATAGCCCTTGTAGACCTACTGGATGTCCCACTTTCCTCTAGCCTTCCTAAAATCTCCTCGCTCGAGGACGACAAGCCTAACAAATACAAGCTAGCTAGCACTAGTACATGTGCACATTTTTCCCACAAAAAATCGTTGTTATTTCAACACTTGTGCATTGCTATAGCGAGGAACATGACCCCTTTTTTCCGTGGAAATACTTTCGTCATTGTAGCAACACTTTCCACAGTTTGTATTTATAGAGACACAAAATACATGAAACATGGGTTGTTTAAAAAATCAAATTGTGTCACTATAGCTACACTTCCCCGTCACTATAGCAACACTTCTATTGTCACTATAGAAACACTTGGTTGTCGCTACAGCGATAGAGGAACATGTTTAAAATATGTTTATACCAGTGATGTGTCATCGCTGCAGTGATGAGGTGCCTTCATTATAGCGACACCCATTTTTTCAACTCACCAACAGGATTGCTATACGCGCATTGAAAATTGCATCGCTAGTATGGCAATCTCATAAGAGAGTTGCAAAAATGGGTGTCGCTATAGCAATGACAACACATTTAACGTTCCAACAGAATTGCTATACTAGCGATGAAATTTTTTTCGCTAGTATAGCAAGCCCATCAGAGAGTTGCACAAATGGTCATCGCTAGAGTGAAGGAGCTATTAATCTTAAAAAAAATTATGTTGAAATAATTCCCTCGCTACATCTAGGTCATCATATTCATCAACATTCGTCAAACATATAAGGAATTCATACGCCTTTTTGAAGCATTTCTTCTCTCAAGCGAAGTCTCACATTGATCTACCAACTCTTGGATTTTTGTCCCTCTGGTTTTTTTGCTTTGATATGAACTCTTTCCTCGCTTAGGTATTTTCCTCTATCCTTTCTCTATTTACTTCTAAAAGGCCCACGAGGAATTTTTTTTTCTATACACAATCCCAATCATCTTGACACTCTTTCTAATCATCATCAAATCATTATCTTCCATACCCATCCATTCCTCATTTGCAAGGCATTTTGCAATTTTTGGTCTACATATTCCATCTCAAGTAATGTAATTTATCATGGGTATTGGGTACACAAATAATAGAAAATGACTTTTAGGAATACAAAAAATACAATGGTGTTGTATGCCCTCATGCTCCACATCCAAAACAATGACATGATGTCTACACTGAGTAGAGTAACAATTGAGTCATTACCATTCTATGCTAGAGCTCTAGATACATCTTGGACCTTGCCAATTCCTTTGTTATGATTATTGACCCTTAAAATGGTTTATATTATTTCCTTTTTCCATATTATTCTAGTGTATTAGCCTTGATTCCACAATGTTTGTGAACAATCACTCCATGAATGCTTGTTAGTATCACATGTTATTCAGAAATGGATTTGTTCGGATTTGTTCATGGTCCTTATGTTTGTCATATTTGTCCCATTGCTTTAACTATCCTTGGTTTTGCCTCTTTTTCATTCACCTTTTGGGATTTGGCCAATTTTATCATGTTGTGCTCATCCTCCAAATTTTTTGATGTCGTTCTTCATTTTTATGATCTATATCTCATGGGTTTTTCTCCTTTCCTCCCTCCATTTCTATGGTTGCATCAAGAGCTTCCCTTACATTTTAGATCTCAAACATTTCACCCAATACTAATGTATAGTCCAAAATTCAACCAATGAAGTTTTTACGGTTCTAGGTACCCACATTTGAGTTGTCCAAACAAATCCTTTAATATTGAATCATAGTGTGCCATATTTTCTCCTTTTCATTGTCATAGCCATCAACTAGTTATGATTGAAGTTTTGTTAATGGGATACCCAAATAACTCCTTGAAATTATATACTACCTTAGACCAACTCTTAAAATATATTTGTCTATTGACTTTCAATTCCAAGTTCATAGGTCCTAGGGTTCCTTTAAATGTTTCCCATTTGCTTGACTAATCTTCCCCAATACCTTGCTACAATAAGTTAGTGTGAATAAGTGATCATCTGCTTTTGTTGTACCATCAAAGTTCGACAGCATTGAAATGTTTGTTCAACACTTGGGTTTATTTCTCATTTTTCTCTTCATCAAAGCTATCTTTGTACTTTCTCTAATGATGTATTTGCCTCTTATTGTATCTATTTTTTTCGTTCTTTTCAAGACCCATTAGAAATTTAGAAGACTTCATTAATATAGCATTCTCGAATGGCTCACACTCTTCTTCTGTTCAAATTCAATTTCAAAGAATTTATCATAGATGTCGCATCGTTTCACATATCATATTCTTAAATCTTTTCATTTTCCCATGATGTCTCATGATTACTACAATTTCCCCTGTTCTTATTTAACCATTCGAGTCTTTCTTAGGATTAGGGTATCCACTAGTACCTTCCTTGTTTTGAGTATTCTTCATTCATGATAGTTTTCTAGCTCATGTTGTGACAAAACACCATGCATGTTCCCACTGACTTGGCCTTGTAGCTCTACCAGAGTTCACTAATTATGATGATCCCATCCACTGTCTATTTGGTATCATTCTCTTTATTGCAAAACATCTTCGTGATTTCGATGCAAATGCACCCCAAATGCTGAGTTTACCCAACATATACCATCTAGGACTAATTCAGCTCCAAGTATGCACTCTCAACCAATTATCAAGTTCTCATCATCATTCGTAATTGGAGGAACAAACATTAGAGAAAATTTGAGGTCTAAAATGGGCCTCCTAAGAAAAATAATAAAATAATAGTTATTAATTTTGAAGGAAGAATGAAAAAAACTACTTTTTTTGTTCGTATTTTCAACATATCTCCCTATGTTTTTACTCAAATTCCGAGCAGGAGAGCTCGTTGGATACGGAATTTAATTCCACATCCAATGAGCTCTCCCATTCAGAATTTGAGTAAAATCATAGGGAGATATGTCGAAAATACGAACAAAAAAAGTAGTTTTCTTTTATGACAAATATGTCAATTCAACCATTATGGTTAACTCATTTTATTGAAATTCTATTGGTTCTTGAATTCCAACTCACAAAATTTATTGTTGGCGCGTTTTCTTATAAGGCCCATTTTAGACCCCAAATTTCCTATAATGGTTCCTCAATAATTGAATAACCAGAATAAGTAATGTAGAAAATCCATAAATGGCTAAGTAGAAAGTAAAAATGTAATGTATGATAGATAAGTGATTATTTATAAGATAGACTTTCTCGTATATATAATTATTTAAAGGGTGTCTAATGCAACTCTTCATAAAGAATTACACCTTTTAACTAGTTAATATTATATTATTATATTATTATTGTTTGTTTTGATTATTATGATATATATATATATATATATATATATATATATATATATATATTGTATTATGTTATATTTTTATTTATAAAACATTGCCTTCCCCTTAGAGAAACTTTGTCCTCAAAGCTTAGAGAAGACATGGTTTACGTTTGATTTTTTTCTTGAATGGTATCTATCAATTTTTTTGTTTAGCCATTGTGACATTTGATTAAACGAGGCGATATGAGTTACGAAATACCAAAAGAACTCTCGCAACGTCTCTAGTGTGTCCCATCCCAAATCTATTTTGATCGGACATCTGAGATCATTTTAGGGAATGGGTCGTCTCAACTTTTGCTTAGTATGTTGAAATGTTTTCCTATCAACATAACTCTTTTGTGAATTTTCATTTTGACTCTGTAGTTGGTCAAAGTGATGATTATAATTGGGATGTCTATTAGGTGTATGTGTTGCCTGTTTTTCTTTCTTTTGAACTGTTGTGAGGTCTTCCTTCACTTCCTCGACTTGATTTCTGGATGCATCTTCTTGGATTTGCGCTACTTTCTTCTCCAATAGATTATTATGAATTTGAATCTTTTCGAATCTTTCATCTTGCAATTTTTTGTCTTTTTCTAACTTCTTGATTTGTTTCTCTAGTTCTTGAATAAGATTATTTTGACACTGGTTTTCTTCTGGTTTTTCTAGTATTCTTCCTTTGAGGTTTTCACTAGAGTGTTCCCTCTTAATACCATGTTTTAGTTTTGTATTCTTTGTAATCAGTGTTTTGTTATGATTTCATAGAAAAAAAAATTATTTTGTATTGCTAGATAACACATTTTTATTTTTGTCATTTCCAACTTATGTGTATTCTTCATGTCGTCATACTGTTGCTGGAGTTTTTCTTTTCGTTGTTGATGATGACTTAACTCGGATTCTTGAATTCCTAACTTTTCCTGGACTTGCGCTAATTCATTATCTTTGTCCATGATGAGTTTGTTTAAAATCTTTATTTCTTCTTCTAACTCTTCATATCGTCCATCATTTGATTCTCTGTATGTAGTTTGCAATGCAGGAACTACCACGGAGAAATCTTGTAGCGTTATTTTCTTCTTCTCATGGAAAAAGGTGATGCACTTCTTTTTTGCATTGACGGAGAATTTTCCTAGTGTTTCCAACCAATTATAACCCAACATTATGTCGATGAGATGGTCATCTATAGCTGTGATAGTGAATTGAGCTGCAAAATGATAATCATCGATTTGTAATGGTACTTCTATTTGATCTTTGTTTGACTCATTCTTCATTGATTCTTGAACTTGTATTTGATTTTCGACATCAATGTTTATAAAATTTTCCTTGTTGGATGGACAAATAGGGATGGAAATTAGACTTTCATCAAATATCCCATTAACTTTCAGTATCGCCATCGATACTTTTGTCGAAACATTGAGAAATCTTTTCTTTGTTTTATTAAAATATGTCTCTTTCATTTTCGCTTTGTCTTCTTTCTTGATTTTGATTTGTTCTCTTTTCTCTTTGTATATAATAATTGTAATTTATTACAATTATTAAATACTAAATATTAATATTATTTATTAATAATTTCTTCTTAGTAGCAATTATTTATTAATACTTGCTTATTAGAAGCAATTATTATGCACTTTTAGATTTTTTTCCCCTTAAGTTTTGTAAAATGGTGTAGATTGGGTGGTTGGGAGGAATGAATGTTACCTTACCCACCTAGGTTCAATTATAATTTTTTTGTTTGTTGTTGGAAAATAAACCCAAAACCAGTTATTAAGAAACCGAGTGTGGTTTAACTTTATACCTTTTTTTTTGTTTTACTTTTTACCTCTTTTGGGGGGGGTTACTTATACCTCTTTTTTTTTGGGTGGGTTTACTTTTACCTTTTTTGTGGGGGGGTTTTAATTTTACCTCTTATTTTTTTGGTCCTTTTTTTATAAGGACAATGTCCTATTTTTTAGGGAAACCCTAGAATAAGGCTACAAGCCAAAAATCAGACAAGGTTTAAGACTTAAGGCCAAAGGCCCAGAACAGCCAAACGAGGCTCTCACACCACTTGAGGAACAAAGTTCCTCAATAATCGAATAACCAGAATAAGTAATGTAGAAAAGCCATAAATGGATAAGTAGAAAGTAAAAATGTAATGTATGATAGATAAGTGATTATTTACAAGATAGAATTTCCCGTATATATAATTATTTAAAGGGTGTCTAATGCAACTCTTCATAAAGAGTTACACATTTTCACTAATTAATATTATATTATTATATTATTATTGTTTGTTTTGATTATTATGATTTCTATATATATATATTGTATTATGTTATATTTTTATTTATAAAACATTGCCTTCCCCTTAGAGAAACTTTGTCCTCAAAGCTTAGAGAAGACATGGTTTACGTTTGATTTTTTTCTTGAATGGTATCTATCAATTTTTTTGTTTAGCCATTGTGACATTTGATTAAACAAGGCGATATGAGTTACGAAATACCAAAAGAACTCTCGCAACGTCTCTAGTGTGTCCCATCCCAAATCTATTTTGATCGGACATCTGAGATCATTTTAGTGAATGGGTCATCTCAACTTTTGCTTAGTATGTTGAAATGTTTTCCTATCAACATAACTCTTTTTTGAATGTTCATTTCGACCCTGACATTGGTAAAAATGACGATTATAATTGGGATGTTTGTTAGGAGTATGTGTTGCTTGTTTTTCTTTCTTTTGAACTGTTGTGAGGTCTTCCTTCACTTCCTTGAATTGATTTCTGGATGCATCTTCCTAGATTTGCTCTACTTTGTTCTCCAATAGATTGTTATGACTTTGAATCTTTTCGAATCTTTCATCTTGCAACTTTTTATCATTTTCTAACTTCTTGATTTGTTTCTCTAGTTCTTGAATAAGATTCTTTTGACACTGG
Organism: Pseudotsuga menziesii; assembly: GCA_001517045.1. Taxonomy (NCBI): domain Eukaryota; kingdom Viridiplantae; phylum Streptophyta; class Pinopsida; order Pinales; family Pinaceae; genus Pseudotsuga; species Pseudotsuga menziesii. The sequence continues at coordinate 57,446 of LPNX010329275.1, forward strand.
TTTTCTTCATTTTTATCTAGTATTCTTCCTTGGAGGTCAAACCTGGAGTGTTCTGTCTTACTACCATGTTTTTGTTTTTTGTTCTTTGTAATCAGTGTTTTGTTATGATTTTGTAGATAAAAAATTTCTTCTGTATTGCTAGATAACACATTTTTTTATTTTTTCCATTTCCAACTTATGTGTCTTCTTCATGTCGTCATACTGTTGCTGGAGTTTTTCTTTTTGTTGTTGATGATGACTTAACTCAGATTCTTGAATTCCTAACTTTTCCTAGACTTGCGCTAATTCATTATATTTTTCCATGATGAGTTTTTTTTAAATCTTTATTTCTTCTTCTAACTACTCATATCGTTCATCAGCTGATTCTTCGTATGTATTTTGTGATACAGGAACTACCACGAAGAAATCTTGTAGCGTTATTTTCTTCTTCTCATGGAAAAAGGTGATGCGCTTCTTTTTTGCATTGATGGAGAATTTTCCTAGTGTTTCCAACCAATTATAACCCAACATTATGTCGATGAGATGGTCGTCTATAGCTGTGACAGTGAATTGAGCTGCAAAATTATAATCATTGATTTGTAATGGTACTTCCATTTGATCTTCGTTTGACTCATTCTTCATTGATTCTTGAACTTGTACTTAATTTGTGACATCAATGTTTATAAAGTTTTCCTTGTTGGATGGACAAATAGGGATGGAAATTGGACTTTCATCAAATATCCCATTAACTTTCAGTATAGCCATCGGTACTTTTGTCGGAACATTGAGAAATATTTTCTCTATTTTATTAAAATATGTCTCTTTCATTTTCGCTTTGTCTTCTTTATTGATTTTGATTTGTTCTCTTTTCTCTTTTTATATAATAATTGTAACTTATTGCAATTATTAAATATTAAATATTAATATTATTTATTAATAATTTCTTCTTAGAAGCAATTATTATGCACTTTTAGATTTTGTTTCCCCTTAAGTTTTGTAAAATGGTGTAGATTGGGTGGTTGGGAGGAATGAGTGTTACCTTACCCACCTAGGTTCAATTATCATTTTTTTGTTTGTTGTTGGAAAATAAACCCAAACCCAATTATTAAGAAACCGAGTGTGGTTTAACTTTATACCCTTTTTACCTCTTTTGGGGGGGGGTTTACTTATAACTCTTTTTTTTCAAGTGGGTTTACTTTTACCTTTTTTTGGGAGGGGGGGGTTAATTTTACCTCTCTTTTTTTGGTTTTTTTTTATAAGGACAATGTCCTATTTTTTAGGAAAACCCTAGAATAAGGCTACAAGCCAAAAATCAAACAAGGTCTAAAAATTAAGGCCAAAGGTACAAATCAGCCAAACAAGGCTCTCACACCACTTGAGGAACAAAGTTCCTCAATAATCGAATAACTAGAATAAGTAATGTAGAAAATCCATAAATGGATAAGTAGAAAGTAAAAATGTAATGTGTGATAGATAAGTGATTACTTACAAGATATAATTTTCCGTATATATAATTATTTAAAGGGTGTCTAATGCAACTCTTCATAAAGAGTTACACCTTTTCACTAATTAATATTATATTATTATATTATTATTGTTTG
>LPNX010329275.1:59048-125916 GCA_001517045.1 Pseudotsuga menziesii
TGATTTTTTTCTTGAATGTTATCTCTCGTTCTTTTGTGTTTACCATTGCGACATTTGATTAAATGAGGCAATATGAGTTACGAAATAATCAAAAGAAGTGTCACATCGTCTCTGGTGTGTCCCATCCAAAATCTATTTTGATCGGACCTCTGAGATCATTTTTGGGAATGGGTCGTCTCAATTGTTGCTTAGTATGTTGAAATGTTTTCCTGTCAACATAACTCTTTTGTGAATGTTCATTTCGACCCTGACGTTGGTAAAAATGACGATTATAATTGGGATGCCTATTAGGCATATGTGTTTCTTGTTTTTCTTTCTTTTGAACGGTTGCGAGGTCTTCCTTCACTTCCTTGACTTGATTTCTGGATGCATCTTCCTAGATTTGCGCTACTTTGTTCTCCAGTAGATTGTTATGACTCTGAGTCTTTTCGAATCTTTCATCTTGCAACTTTTTGTCATTTTCTAACTTCTTGATTTGTTTCTCTAGTTCTTGAATAATATTCTTTTGACACTGGTTTTCGTCATGTTTTTCTAGTATTCTTCCTTGGAGGTCTTCACTGGAGTGTTCCCTCTTACTATCATGTTTTAGTTTTTTATTCTTTGTAATCAGTGTTTTGTTATGATTTCATAGACAAAAAAATTCTTCTGTATTGCTAGATAACACATTGTTTATTTTTTCCATTTCCAACTTATGTTTCTTCTTCATGTCATCATACTGTTGTTGGAGTTTTTCTTTTTGTTGTTGATGATGACTTAACTCAGATTCTTGAATTCCTAACTTTTCCTAGACTTGTGCTAATTCATTATCTTTTTCCATGATGAGTTTGTTTAAAATATTTATTTCTTATTCTAACTCTTCATATCGTCCATCAGTTGATTCTCCGTATGTATTTTGCGATATGGGAACTACCATAGAGAAATATTGTAGCGTTGTTTTCTTCTTCTCATGGAAAAAGGTGATGCACTTATTTTTTGCATTGATGGAGAATTTTCCTAGTGTTTCCAACCAATTATAACCCAACATTATGTCGATGAGATGGTCGTCTATAGCTGCAACAGCAAATTGAGTTGCAAAATGATAATCATCGTTTTGTAATGGTACTTCTATTTGATCTTTGTTTGACTCATTCTTCATTGATTCTTGAACTTGTACTTGATTTGAGACATCAATGTTTATAAAATTTTCCTTGTTGGATGGACAAATAGGGATGGAAACTAGACTTTCATCAAATATCCCATTAACTTTCAGTATCGCCATCGGTACTTTTGTAGGAACATTGAGAAATCTTTTCTCAATTTTATTAAAATATGTCTCTTTCATTTTCGCTTTGTCTTCTTTCTTGATTTTGATTTGTTCGCTTTTCTCTTTGTATATAATAATTGTAATTTATTACAATTATTAAATATAAAATATTAATATTATTTATTAATAATTGCTTCTTAGCAGCAATTATTATGCACTTTTAGATTTGCTTTCCCCTTAAGTTTTGTAAAATGGTGTAGATTGGGTGGTTGGGATGAATGAGTGTTACCTTACCAACCTAGGTTCAATTATCATTTTTTTTTTGTTGGAGAATAAACCCAAACCCAGTTATTAAGAAACCGCATGTGGTTTAAATTTATACCCTTTTTTTGTTTTACTTTTTACCTCTTTTTTTGGGGGGTTTTAATTTTACCTCTTTTTTTGGGTTTTACTTTTTTCTTTAAGGACAAGGTCCTATTTTTTAGGGAAACCCTAGAATAAGGCTACAAGACAAAAATCAGACAAGGTCTAAGAATTAAGGCCAAAGGCCCAGATCAACGAAACGAGGCTTTGATCCACTGGAGGAACAAAGTTTCTCAATAATCGAATAACTAGAATAGGTAATGTAGAAAAGCCATAACTGGATAAGTAGAAAGTAAAAATGTAATGTATGATAGATAAGTGATTATTTACAAGATAGACTTTCCCTTATATATAATTATTTAAAGGGTGTCTAATGCAACTCTTCGGAAAGAGTTACACCTTTTCACTAATTAATATTATATTATTATTTTATTATTGTTTGTTTTGATTATTATGATATATATATATATATTGTATTATGTTATTTTTTTTTATATAACAGTAATAATGTTGTTGGAACTTTGTTTAATGATTATACAACATACATACCTTACATACATCTGCAATCCGCATACCTTCCTTGAATAGAGATGTGTATTTGCAATCTTCATGGCTGATACAATACCAATGACTAATCCTTAGAAACATAAAAATTTGTCAGCAAAGAACATTACCAGCAAAAAACTAAGTAGAACAAAAGGAAGATACACAAATAAATGGGTTGTAACATGAATTTGAATACATATTATTTTCTAAAACAAACGGAGGAACAGACAAACAAAATGTTACTATAATGCACCAAGACAAGATGTTACCATGGTCAGTGCTAAAAATTGAAATGTCTCATTTCGCCCAATAATATCATTGTAGACAGTAATGATAATCAATCGTAAGAAGTCGTGATTCTCATTTAATAAGCATGAAGTCATAATGTATCCAACCTGTACAAATGCACATCCATTAAATTCATGCATAGATTGCAATGTATGAAGATGTTACTTAATCATATACAAATAAACATATTAGCAATATAAGGAATGATAGAATTTCAATCATTCTGCTGCTATTTTGAGTTGCATTTGAATATGGAAACTACAGCATGCCCATTGACACCGAGAAGACAAAAAAATTCATTATTGTGGACATGTCACATTATCATTTGCAATGTTGAAATGACTAAGGAGAAATAAAATTTATTCAGATGTTGGGGTAGACCTCCCTTATCCTCAGACTTCAACCTTTTAGCGTTAGGTTAGTTGCATGAGACTCAACTAGACCGACATACATGTTAAAGGAGAGAACGATGAACTGGAAAAGACCCTAAAATATATCATCTAACCCTCATAAATCAAAAACATTAGCAGCACAAAAGTACAACCAACACACAATAAAAAACGACAACAAAGTACTCCAAAAAAATCATATAAGCTAACATTATGGTGGATGGAACCTAAGGAGGTCTATTAAGGTCAACGCAAGGGTGGACATCAATCCTAAGGGGCCACATTTGTCATCAACAAGTTGGACATCAACAATTAATGGTTGTATATCTCAATGCTACCATGCAAGGGTCAATCATGAGTCACCACAAGGATAAACATCACATACAAGTAAACATGCAAGTCAACGTATCATAATAAGGAAACACTACGTCATATTAGGCTCATGCACATCAAGCCATTGTCAAGGTAGGTTGCCGGGCCTTCTCAAATGTATGTGGTCATGTGTCTCATGTGTCTCATGCAATGAGAGGAATCTCATAATCATGATCCCAGAATAAGGAAGGTCATGTGGTCATCTCATCTTCCTCGGGTTAACTCAACAAGGGGTGGCCAGCCCCTTGACGATAACCATAGTCCTCGGAAGATGTCACACATATTAAAAAATAATCTATGCAACAAAGTGAACAAACATTTCGCATATAAATTTCAAAAAGCACAAACATAGTTATATTAATTGATCTAATCAGCAGAGTACTATCAAGCATAGAGCTACAAAAATCATTAAGGTACTGAAAACAAAAGCAGTAATAGCAGTAAACCAATTATAAATGATATGGTCATCTCATATTCCTCAAGTTAACTCAGGAAGGGGTGGCCAGTCCCTTGAGGATAACCATAGTCATGTAAATATGTCACGCATATTCAGAAATATGATATGAGAAATAACATGCAGATGTGAAACCTCAATTCTAAAATACCACCATGCAACGATTAGATCAATAAACTTGTAACAAAACTGAAAATAGTTCATTCCTTCACTCAGTAAAATTCAAATCTTAAATGTTTACAACTACATTTTTTATGTTTTGGTTTTTTTCTCAGAAATTCAAAGAGGGGGACTTCTGTTAGTTTATTAGTCAATACTGAGAGGGGGGGGGTGAATCAGTATTGTTATCTTTTTACTATTTTAACCACTTTTAAATCTATCATTATAACAACAAGAATACACAAAACACAATTTTAACATGGAATCCCAATAGGGTAAACCACCAATACGTCCTATTACTGTAAAATTGTTAATTACAAATAGTTTTTCCTTCTGCTACAGACAAGGCCCATTTATGGTGACCTTGAGATCCTACCCATAGAAATTTCCTTTGTATTTTTGGATTTGCTTGAGTACCAATTTTGGAGCATCCAAAACTAAGAAAAGTCGGGGGGGCATTTCTTACAACACCGACTTTACCAAAATGAGATGACTTGGGAAATTGAGGGCTATGAATGTCCATTGCTCGAGCTTGCACTTGATTTTGTTGATAATATCCTTCCATTAGATTTGGAGAATAATATATTCAACCAAAGGAGCGCCCATATACTTGGATGGTAGGTGTCCTTCTGTGAATTCCAGAATACAAAGAATATTACTACTCATGACTTTCGGAGTGTTGAAAAAATAGACCTGGGATTTGTCTAATTTGTTGATCTCCAACCCACTAGCTTCCAAAAAGGTGTCTAAACCATTTTTGATACCTCTGGATTTCTAGACTGAGGAGGGTCCCATTAACATGTTATCGTCAATGAATTGTTGATGGGTTTGAGGATCCATCCCATCACTGAGGGTAAGGCCATGAATTTGATTTATTCATTGCATAGCTTTCAGCATTCAACCAAGTCCTTCAGCAATAATAATGAACGGGGAGGGTGATAAGGGGTCCCCCTGACAAATTCCCCTCGATGTAGAGAATGGTTTTAACAGAGTTCCATTAACCAAGATTGAGAAGAAATCCAAAGAGACAAGGCTCATCACCCATTTGATCCATTTCTCATTAAAACCAAAGGGCCTTAGTATTACAGCTAAGAAGGTCCAATTGAGTTTATCGTAAGCTTTAGATAACTCAAGTTTAAGTAGCATACCTGGAATCTTGTCTGTCTTCATGGAATGGATGATTTCATGAATTAGAATGATGTCATATATAATTTTTCGTCCTTCTACAAATCCAACTTGCTAGGGGGAGATTAGTACAGAAAAGAGGGGTCTAAATTTATCAAGAATTTTTGTGCCCATTTCTTTCATAACTAGCATAAGAAAAGTAGCATTGAAGGCTTTCAGAATGCTCCATGTTCTCCTTGAGTCCTCTACCAACTCTAACACTTCATCTTTCAGCCAATCCCAGCAGGATTGGAATAATTTATGGTGAACCCATCCGGCCTTAGGGATTTATCCGCTACCATTTTCTTAACCGTTGCCTCCAATTCATCCATGTTGATTGGTTTCATTAGAATAATATTGTGATCGGTTGTAATCACCTTATGGATGTCATTCAGCACCTGTTCCTGCGCCTCTTGATGATTGATATCAGGTTCCTCTAGGAGGTCGGCATAGAGCCCATTCAAGGTCTTCTCTAGTTCTATTTGATTTTTGGCATAGGTACCATCTGTTCTCTTTAGACGCACCACTCGATTCCCCTGTCAGTGTTGAATGGATTCTTTGTGGAATAATTTTGTGCTGCACTCCCCTTCTTTCAGCCAAGGATTTATGGATTTATGTTTCCAAAGAAGTTGTTCATGTTGCTCCTTGAGGTTGATTTGTTTTCGAAGATGCTTTCTTGTGCCCTCAACTCCTTGGAGAAACCTTGGGTCATGGCAGCCTGTTGAAATTCTTTCATCTTATGATACAAATGTTTTTTCGCTTGGAAAATGTTCCCAAAGGATTCTGGATTCCAATGCTTAATTGTTCCTTTTAGGATCTTAAGTTTCTGTTAAAATTGGTACATGAGTGTTCATGTTATGGGTGTCAATTCCTTCCACCATTGACGAAGTTTCTTCAGGAATTTTGGATGGAGGAGCCATAATTTCTTAAATCGAAAAGGTCTCTAAAGGTTTTCCCCTATTCTTTTCCATTCTAAGTTGATCGGCCAGTGCTCAGATCCTGCCGAGGGGAGTACAACAAATGACAGCTCCCCCCCCATCATTACCTAATCTGAAGCTAAGAAATGGTCAAACCTACAAGCTATGTTTTTGTCCCCTCCCACTTATTATTCTAGGTAAAGATACTATTGGAAGTTCTGATATCGACCAAATAAAGGGCCTCTATAACTTCATTAAATTGTTTGTTGATGGGGTTTACTTTCCTAATACCCTATTTTTTCTCTTCCAGGTTACGAATCAGATTGAAGTCCCCTCCCATGATCCAATGACAGGGACTAGCCACCACCCTTAGGTTGAGAAATGAATCCAGGAAGGAGGTATTTTGATTGGCTATAGTGGGCCCATATACATTGGAGAGAAAGTCATGAATTCTCGTGTATTCCACGTGAACAAATTTTGATAGGGTAAAGTGAGAGGCCATAAATCTTGAGAGATAGAAATCTCTAGAATTCAAAAATATACCTATCCCCCCAAATTCTCACTTGGCATCACTTGTTATGACCTCACAGGTTGTCCAGAATTTCTTTCCTATTATTTTGAGCTCCACTTCAGAGCATTTAGTTTATTAAAGTATTACTATGGTCGGTTTTTCAATATCTATTTTCCTTCTCAGAAGACGGATATTCAATGGGTTTTTACATCTTTGGATATTCCATGATGTGATTTTCATCTTATAACTTTTTAAGGGAGGAGGAGAGCGTTGCGGTATTGTCCTGAGGCTACTAGCTTCGCACCAACTATTTGGATTCTCTAAATGTTACTATGTCTTCCTCATTTCTCACCTCTTCCTTTCTCTTTCCCTTTAGTATGGTTATGGAACTCAAAGGCTATACCCAAGTATTCACGTATTTGTATTAATGATAGATTTTTCCAAAAGGGATACGTGTTGCAGCGAAATAGAATCCGGGACTTTTTTTAACATGCCACCTCCAGACCCTCTAGGTCAAGTTCGCCCAATTCCATCTCCTCTCCTTCCTCTAGGGGCATGGGGATGCCCTCCATCACCAGTGCATGTTCTGCATCCTAGGTTACTTTCTCGAGGGTAAGGGTTTTCTCATTGGCATGTGTCTCTAGAATCTTACCTTCTTTCAAGTCCTCTTTCTATGCCAGTGGCTGCAAGACTTCAAACCAATTATGTGTCTAGGATTTCTTATCAATCTCAAGTATGTCACATTTCTTAGCTGGGCACTTTTTGTTTGTTACTTTGGTAAACACTTTTGAGTCTTTCCTTCCCTAATTAGGAATGAATCTGGGTTATTTTTTGAGAGGGAATTCGTAAAAAAAAATCCCATGCTCATGGCAATGCCTGCAGCGGAAAGGAATATGCTTGTAGTCAATCACCTGGAACCATTCCTCGTCCTCCCAGGATAGTTAGATCCCTTCTGGAAAATTCTTGGAGGAGCCTAATTCGGCTAGCCAACTAGGTCCTTCAGTCAACTAATTGTAGACAAGTAGATTATGTCGACCTCATAGGTCGTGTGGGTTAGTTGAATCAACAAGTAGTTATGTCACTGATTATAAATCTTATATATAGGTTGTAGAACCGGATAAATACTTGGTTCAGTTGGATGTATGAACCTCGTTGTGTTCTTGAGTAATATAAGCATTGTTATTATGTATAACATTCCTTGTCTCTTGTTATATCATTGTTTGTATGAATCTGTAATGTGTATCATTAGTAACCTTGCAATCTGACTGATTACAACATTGGTTCTATTGTTTGTGGTACATGTATTGGATGAAAATGACTATGACATGATGATATCATAGCAAGAGCTTAAGGATTAGTAGGAGAGAAAAATAACGAACTACCTGCAAAATTACGCTAGAAGAAATAAGCTAACTATTACCCAAGCAAAGGAGAAATTTATATCTAAAACACATGAAAACAATTTTGAATCCATATCCTATGCACTAAAGAAGATCCTAGATGAAAAATATGGTAGATAAAATGAACGACAATTATGCCAGAAACTGACCAGGGGAGTCCGCAAAAATTTGTCGAACTGGTCTGAAAGAACTGCTGACAAATTATGTGAGGACTGAGATATCGAGGAACGAGTATTTGGTGATAACATTAAGGAGAGATTCTACAGTGACCTCACTGAATAATTTCTTTGTTCTCTACCAAAACTTTTGTTCTGATTCCTTATCGACAAAAGGAGCAGGACATATTGTCGAACCTCGACCACTACTACTAAATCCACCAAGAAACACAAATTGGGAAGTAAAGAAAAAAGAGTGGGAAAATTTCATACAAGAGATAGAGTGGGAGTACTTCCTCGTCAAATAAATAGTTGCACCCTATATTTCTAAAAATATTTTGGTTCGACAATGGGGGGTAGCTGATCATGTTCTCGTAACGTAGAGAAATACTCGTCAACCAATGAAAAACAAAACATGGACAACAATGGAAAATCAAAACAAAAAAAGGATAAATTATAACAAAGACACACAAAATCAATCTAGATATTCATAGGATCGAGCGAGAAAAGAGAAGGAAGAAGAGAGAAGAAATAAGGGAGCAGTGTGTTGTACTACAGAAAGAAAGGAAGATAAGTAGGTGAAGGAAACATAAGAAAATCCGCTAGAGTCGAGTCATGACCGACAAGTAAGGGGTGTTGATGAGGATCTGTCACCTATGGAAGAAGACTTGTGGATAGATAAAACTAGAGCTCTCCAAGTAACCCTACTTGAACCTATAGTACTTCATTCCCCATCAAATATTACTCAGAGTGCCCAAGTGTAAGACAATGTTTATGAAGATTTAAGATTACATAATGGCTAAGTAGGCCTATAGAGGCGACGAGATGATGAAGAAAACAAAGTCAAATGAATTTTAATTCATCAAGCATGGGAAAAGAATTGGGTTACTTTTGAACCCTATCTCTCCAATCACAGTTTTCACCTAATTTACTCAGAACATGGAGGAATGCCCCCTTAGCCAATTCCAACTATAGATAGTTCACCACATCAGTCGGTATGACCGGTAAGAGAAGTACCCCAGTTTAAACAAAATTTTACTTGGGTATCGACAGAAGCTGTCGACATAAATTGACTTCTAATAGTCGGTGGAGAACCGACTAATATAGAAAATACTACCAATGGAAATGAAACATCTGTCGAAAATAGTAGTGGAAAGAGCGCAGTTATAGGAATTTACCCACCACCACCAACACCACTAACAATAGACTATGAAGATGTTTCATATAATGCGCACATAACCACTCATATTCCCCTCTATGATGGAAATGAAGATCCAAAACTAGATTGGTTTGTTTGTGAGTCGATATGGAAGGCCAATGCCATCACCAGTGAGGATCGTTAAATGGCACAGTTTGTTGGTTCTCTTCGAAAAAGAGCACTATCTTGGTACATGACCTATATAGAAAAAAAACCAAATGCGACAAAAGGTTTGTGGCCAGATTATTTTTGAAAATTAGAATGCACATTTGGTTAGACATTTTTAATACATATGAAGATGCACTAACAAAAGCGTTTCAAATTGAAATGTATGAGGATTATCCAATAAATATTGTCGATAGGCGTATTAAGCAACATATTAAAAGTGTGCAAAAATCAATGCGATAAATGAGCCTCCGAGTAAATGATGTATGGTGTATCAAATTCTCAACGGTCGGTCATACGAAAGACTATTTTCGACAAGATGATCATCGACAGGAAATTCGGTTCGTTCAAATGAATTTTTTTTGCAAAATCTTCCAGGAGAACGACTTACACACGAAAAAATATTACTTGTATTATATGAAGAATAAACAAGATTGTTGGTGTGCAATCTATGAAGTTAAGATCCATTCAACGGTAGAATGTCAGCTGAATTTAAAAAATCAAGAACTACCAAGCAGTTTATCAGACCAATGTTGTCAATCAAAATAATAATGCTGACAACAATGAGAGAAATGGAAATAACGACCAGAATGAGAGGAATAATTATCAAAGGTATGATGGTAGTAGATACGAGCACCGAATTGAAAACTACAACTAACGAGGAGGATTTCAAAGTTGAGGTTGATATTTTGGAAATCAAGAAAACTGGTTGTGTCGACCCATCCAGTGTTATACATGTCTTAACAAGGGGCAGTGACATGTGGAGTGTCCATACAGAGACCTAACCGACTTAAAATTGTGTACAATTTGTGGAGTAGGTGATCACGCTTTGGAGTATTTCCCTACCATGCTCGAAAAGATAAATAATAAAAAGAATATTAATGTCTTGTCTAGTGTCCGTAAATCTCATGTTATTAAAACTAAGAATTTGCAAATTGTAACTCGACAAGGAACAAAAATTGGCAGTGATAATCCAAAAATCATTAAGATAAGAAGTAAAGAAGAATATCCCAACCCTGCTGAACAAAAACGTTTATCTAACGATGCATCAAAAATATTCCAAGAACTAGCATCACAAGAAGAACATCATCACTCCTGACAAAGAACAACTAACGAACTAATCAAACTAAAAAATAATGATGAATCTATTGCAAAGTTAATAGATTTAATGTATGGCCTTAAAATTACATCTGGTGAAGATAAACAAGATAAAAGTATATGCATCCCAAACCAAAAATTAAAAAAAACGATGCAGACCCATTAATCGACCTAGAAATTGTTAGGATTTATAATCCTTCCTTGTCCAGATATAGTTTATTATATTAGTCTCCTAACTTAGGAGTAATTTTCTAGAGTTTGGTGCCACCATGATTTTTCTACCACTAGTTCCATTGGTGCCACCATTGTGCCCCATTGGTGCCCTCTCGGTGCCACCGGTGCCAATCCCTACACTTTAGGAGCCCCTCTGAGTCCCACCACTAACCTTATTTAGTTGGTTGAAGTTGGTAGGTAGTTATGATAAGTTCAGCTTTAGTTACATTTAGTTAGATCACATTTAGTCATTCTAGTGCCAGTTATGCATGGTTTCATGGGGAAGTGGCATCCTTGTTCGCCTACCATGTCAGTTTAACTAGTTTAACTAGTTTAACTAGTTTAACTGATTTTTGGACTGAATTAGACGTGTTGAGTTAGACTAGTGGTCTCCGATAGTAATTTAGACACTTATTGTTAGCCAATCATTCAACATTGAGTTAGTAGGTTCGAATCTTATCCGCATGATTCAAATTATCCATTATGTAACATTATTGTATACTGCTGGAAATAATGATTATTATTGTTGTAATTTACTAAGCAATACGCATATGTTTCCTATGAAATTTGTATTATTCGGTGTAAAATTTTCATTCCATAGAATTGCTTAATTCTACAATTCAATTGCACTCATTGATGATGAAGAAGTGCCCTCAGACGCACAATTTTATTAATAAGGAAAAAGAAATTTACTTCACACTCACAAGACTCTCTTAACCTCTCATAGAGAGCAGATATTGTTTTATAGTTCAAACCTATACTAGAAAGTAGGAAGACAACCAATCATATAATCACATCGAAATGATAAGTGTCGATTACAAAAAAATGGTCCTATTCAAAGTCTATGTGCACACTAAGCTAATTTATTCTTTAATATAATACTAGAAAATACCTAGACAATAAAACTTAGGATTAAGAGGTCTAACATTCCCCCCCCCCCTTTGATCTGAAAGTCTATATTTACAAATTCCATGTTCATCTCTGAACTTAGTGAATTTTGTTCTACCAAGTGGCTTGCTAAAAATATCTGAAGTTTGATCTTCATATGGACAAAACTGAGGCTTGATAATGTCTTTGACAACAAGAGATCTAATGAAGTGATATTTGGTGTCAGCATGCTTTGTCTTTGAATGAAAAATTGAATTCTTGGCCATCTTTATTGTTGACTGACTGTTTATTAATGAATTAGTTGTTGAACTTTTTGTTACATCAAGATCCTGTAATATTATATGTAGCCAAACAATCTCACATGTTTCTTCCCAAGCTGATATGTACTCAGCTTCTGCTGAAGAATTAGCAACTGTAGGTTGCTTTTTACAACCCATGAAATTGTAGTTGAACCCAAATTCATTAAGTACCCATAAGTGGATGTACAACTATCAATGTCTCCTGCAAAATCTACATTTGGATATGCAACAAGTGTAAAGTCTTTATGTTTCTTGTAAAGCAGACCAAAGTCTTTTGTTCCTTGAATATATATTTTGTTGAATTCCAGTGACTTCCCATTGGTTCATGCATAAACCTTGAAAGTATAATAACTAAATATGATAAATATGGGTGATTATTTGTCAAATAAATGAGGCTTCCAATCAATTTCCTATACTTTGTACCATCTACCAAATCCCCCCCTTCAAATTTTGATAGTTTCAAATTCTTCTCCATAGGGGTAAGAGAAGTTTTATAGTCTTCCATGCCAAATTTCTTCAAAAAATCAGTGGCATACTTAGTTTGACTAAGGAAGATGTTGTTTGGATGTTGAGTGACTTCGACTCCGAGATAGTAATGAAGTGTTCCTAACTATGTCATATTGAATCCAGCTTGAAGTTCTACTTTAACCTGTTTGATGTGATATTCATTATTTCTAGTTATGATTAAGTCGTCAACATAGAGTACAATAATCACAAAGTGTTTGTCTTGCATCCAAAAATACAAAGTATCATCAGATTCACTTCGTTGAAAACCAACTTTTCAAAGGTATTCATCAATTTTTACGTACCAAGCTCGAGGATATTTTTTCAAACCATATAAATCCTTTCTGAATTTACATAGTTTATGTTCTTGTCCTTCAACCTCAATTCCTTGGGGTTAAGTCATGAAAACTTCTTCTTTCAAATCACCATTTAGGAAAGCACTTTTAACATCCATTTGATGTAATTTCCAACCATTCTGTGCAACCAAATTTATAATTGTTCTGATTTTATTGCCCTTAGTTGTTGGAGAAAAAGTTTCATCATAATCAATGCCTTCTTATTGAGCAAATCCTTTAGCTACAAGTCTTGCTTTATACTTATCAACTTCACCATTTGACTTGTACTTTATTCGAAAACCAACTTTTCAAAGGTATTCATCAATTTTTACGTACCAAGCTCGAGGATATTTTTTCAAACCATATAAATCCTTTATGAATTTACATAGTTTATGTTCTTGTCCTTCAACCTCAAATCCTTGGGGTTAAGTCATGAAAACTTCTTCTTTCAAATCACCATTTAGGAAAGCACTTTTAACATCCATTTGATGTAATTTCCAACCATTCTGTGCAACCAAATTTATAACTGTTCTGATTTTATTGCACTTATTTGTTAGAGAAAAAGTTTCATCATAATCAATGCCTTCCTATTGAGCAAATCCTTTAGCTACAAGTCTTGCTTTATACTTATCAACTTCGCCATTTGACTTGTACTTTATTCGATAAACCCATTTTCAACCTATGGGTTTAACATTAGATGGAAAATCAACTAATTTCCAAGTTCCATTTTCTAGTACAGAGTTATATTCACTAAGCATAGCTTTCTGCCATTCCTTTTGTTTCATTGCTTCAGAAAAAGACTCATGTTCAGTGGAAGCAAAAGATGCAACATGTGTTTCTTGTGTTGAAGAACTTCTTGTTTGTATTTTCTTCACTTCATTAGGACAGACATATTTTAGAAGTTGTATGGCCCATTTTGGTCTTTGATGTAGAGTATATTCTTCACTTGACTCGGTCTCATCATTATTATCGAAAAGTTGATTTTTATAAATATAAATTGAGTTGCACTCTAAATTTGAATATTTTGGACTTGAAGTATCACTATCAGAAGAATTCTTCTCATTATCATTTTAAGGTTGTAAAATTTCTTGATTTGATGAAGGAATAATCTTAGTTGAAACAAGATCCTTTTTCAAACCATAAAGACTGAACTGGTTTGTTTTTTAACATACCCTTAGTCTTAATGTTTTTATTTTCTAATCGACTAAGGAGATAATTTATTTCATATGAATTTGCACTTTCTATTTCATCAAATATCACATCCCTACTCACAATAAATTTTCCATCAGAAAGCAAACGATACCCTTTCTTTTGATCAAAGTAGCCAATGAAGATGCATTTGATACTTCGAGAATACAGCTTAGTTATTTTCGCCGTTGGAAATAAGGCATAACAAATAGATCCAAAAACTCGAAGATGTTTAACTTTAGGCTTATATCCATACCAAGTTTCATATGGTGTAACTTCATCCAATGAAGTTGTTGGCGATCTATTCCTTAAATATACCGTAATATGTACTGCTTCAACCCAATATGAAGAAGAAATTCCTTTAAACTACATCATGGATCTTTCCATTCTCATTAAAGTATGGTTCATTCTTTCAGTAACTCCATTTTTTTTCGAGTAGATGCATTAGTGAAATGTCTCTTGATCCCTCTATCTTTACAATAATTTTGAATTCATTGGAAGTAAACTCTCCACCATTATCCATTCTTAGAGTTCCAATCTTCTCTTTAGTTTCTATTTCAACCAAGTTTTGAAATTTTATTAACTTTTCAAAATCTTCAGATCTTGCTTTCAGAAAGTATACCCAAGTAATGCAAGTAAAATCATCAATAAAGAGTAATAAATGTTTACACTCTCTTAGATAAGTTTCCAAAGGCCCACAAATATCACTATGAATAAGTTGAAAACATTTGTTTTCTCACCAAGATGAAGTAGGAAATGATTCTCTACTTTGTTTTCCATAGATGCAAACTTTACATCTTGCATTTATCTTTTTGAAAGTGGGAAACCCTTTCACCATTTCTTGCTTTTGAAGTTGAGAGAGACCGTCAAACTTTAAGTGTCCATATCTAACATGCCATAATATTATATGTGAGTTCTATGACTCTAATATAGATACAAAAATATGCTTTCAAGGTATGACAGTTCCTTTTATTCTAAGAAGCTTTCCATATTCATACCTTGTCATGACAGTTTTATAATTCTATTTGATTGAGTTAATTTTACCCATATCTCATCAAAATTGCATGACATTCTTGTTGTATTGTTACTAAGGATATTAAGTTCTTCTTGAAAGTTGAACATAGAAGATATCTGATAATATATTTTCACCAATATCAGGAAGATAAACTTTCACACAACCTTTTCCCTGAGGTGTATGTACAGTGTCATCAACTAAAAAACCTGAATTGAGCTTACATTCATTGAAAGACAAAAAGAAATATTTTCTAAAGGTCATATGTTGAGTTTCCCATGTATATAACAACCAAACATATTCAAAATCACTATTAGTAGATAATAAATCTTGTGAAGGTTGGAGAGCTGAAAAACAAACAAAAAACCACTTTCATCTTCTTGTTTCCCTTGATTACTGTCATTTGCATACTGTGTTGAATTTGAAGGTTGTTTATACTTTAGAATATTTTTATTTGATGTTCTGTATTCGACAGCAAAATCACCAACTCAATTACATATTCTACAAGTGATTTGACTCATATCCCTTCCTGTTTGATTATTTTGGTTTTGTGGTATCTCTGACTGACTTCTTCTTAAGGAATTTGATCCTTGTTGAAACTTTGACCCTTGGAAATTGTTGCTTCTTCCTTGAATTCATCCTCTACCATGTTATATTTTTAACATTAAGCTAGCATTATTAGGATCTTTAACTGAGGGAATAAAAAGCACAGCAATCAAACACAAAAGACAATAAACACAGTGTTTTTCCTCGGGGAAACCATAAATGGAGAAAACCCTGCAACTTCCTCAGCGATAGAATCAACACCAAAATAGAAAATTCCAAAACAATAAGATGATCTCCCGACAGTAGTAGCCTTCTTTCTATCTAGCCCCAGTGTCTTCTCCTTCCTCAACTATGCACTACACTTGACTGTGTATGAGATGTGTGTTAAATAGAGAGGTCACCTCTCTATTTATACTACTTCCTGGCATGACTAAAACCCTACTAGGGCCGATTTCACTAGGTGAGTGTAATAACCCTAGTGCCCCAGGACTGCGGGGACTTTAACCCTTAGACAATAGGAGGGTTACCCACAATGACTTGACATGACTTGTTTACATTATAGATACTCCCGATAGGAACATCGGGGCATGACATCATGACTCAATTACATTACAGACACATCCCGAAATAAACATCGGGGTACAAGACATAAGATACATAGATGAATACATTCCGAAGTTACAAATACATCAACACTCCCTCTTAACTAGGAAGGTATTCTTTCGACATAATTTTCAGCACTGGTCTTCTTCTCTGTATCGACTGGATCATTTCGTCATCTTCATCTTCAAGTCTTCTTAGTCTTCAAGTCTTCTTCGTATTCAAGTATTCTTCGTCTTCGATTCTTCGAGTCTTTAAGTCTTCAAGTCATCTTCTTCTTCAAGTGTTCTTCATCACGAGATCTGCATCATCACGACTACTAGATCATCATTGCTGGATCATCATCACATTTGTATCATCACTAGATCTGGATCGTCATCAAGTCTGGATCATCATCACATCTGGATCATCACTTGATATGGATCGTCATCAAGTATGGATCATCACTTGATCTGTATCATCACTTGATCTGGATCATCATCACATGCTATCTTAGAATGTTGCTATCTCAATTCTTCTTGTCACAGGAAGTTCTCCAGAGTCAATCCTATAGGCCTACCCTTCATGTATGTCTTCATTGGTGCTTATATCTGACACTTAATTCAGAATGGCCCACCCAGCTCTTACATCTGACCTCATCTTGTCAGAAAGGAACACCCAGCACTCACATCTGACCTCATCTTGTCAGAAAGGCCCAGCACTCACATCTGACCATGTGTAAACACATCACGCCAGAATGGCTCAGCACTTATATCTAACCATGTGCAAGCACACCGCATCAGAAGGGCTCTTCACTTACATCCGACCATGTCCAAAGACACCACATCAGAAAGGCTCAGCACTTATAGTCGACCATGCTCAAAATCACCGCATCGAAAAGGCTCAGCACTTACAATCGACCATGCTCGAAAGCATCGCATCGAAAGGGCTCTACACTTACATCTAACCATGCTTGAAATCACCACATCGGAAGGGCATGCACTCACACCTGATCATGTAGGAAATAATCCTACCATTGCATCAGAATGGCCCCCAGTCCCAGACTGAGCTACCTGGTAACTGACCAGGTGCCTCCATTCTCCCAGAGAATGGCAATTGCCCTTACATCTGACCTACTCGTCAGAATGGAAAACCCTCACATCTGACATGGGAGGAACCTAATCCTTTAGCCATGACAGAATGGTTCAGCCCTTACATCTGATCAAGTGGGACCACATCCCTCTCTCACATCAGAATGTCTTCTCAGTCCTAGACTAAGTTTTCCTGGTAACTGACCAGGCACCTCCATTCCCGTAATGGCAATAGCCCTTATATATGATCACGTAGGAACCAATCTTACAATCACATCAAAATGGCTCAGCATTCATATATGACATGGAAGGAACCTAAATCCTCTCACGATGATAGAATGGCTCAGCCCTTACATCTGACCATGGAAGGAACTTAATCCTCTCCCATGTCAGAATGGCTCATGGACTCATCACTTCCCTTTGGAGGGAACCTCGATCTGGAGAACACCAAGCTTCTCCCTGAAGTACTCAAACTTCACCCTGGCCAATGGCTTCGTCAACACATCAGCTATCTGATCATCCATCGTAACATACTGGAGCTTCACTACTCCCCTCTGCACCATATCCCTAATATAGTGATACTTTATCTCGATGTGCTTCGACTTGTCATGAAACACCAGGTTCTCCGACAACTTCACATAAATTTGGTATCGCAATATATACAAGTAGCATCCAACTGGAGATCAGATAAATCATACAGTAGCTTCCTTATCCATACTACCTCACAACTAGCTGAAAAAGTTGCGACATACTCTGCTTCAGCTGTACTCAGTGCCACACAGGATTGCTTCCTGCTAAACCAAGAGATCACACCTGATCCCATACTGAAGAAACACCCTAAAGTGCTCTTCCTATCGATGGCACTACCTGCCCAATATGAACCAACATAACCTTCCAGGTTAATCTTCTGATTCTACTCATACTTAATCCCATAATCAAATGTACCCCTCAGGTACCTCAAAATATGCTTTGCAGCAATCAAGTGAACATTTCTCGGATCTGTCAAGAACTGGCTCAAGGTGTTCACAGCAAATAAAATGTTTGATCTCGTGTTCATCAAGTAGATCAAGGACCCAATCATCTGATGATACATCATAGCATCAATTGACTCTGATGAAGCATCGCTCAATAGCTTCAGGTTCGATCCTATAGGTGTGGCCATGGCTTTGCAGTCCATCATCCCAAACCTCTTCAGTATCTCTACTACATACTTCCCCTGTCCAAGGAAGATTCCATCTGCACTCTGCCACACCTCCATGCCTAGAAAATAATGCATCATACCCAAGTCCTTCATTTAAAACTCAGCAGCAAGATTTCTCTTTGTATCAGTAATCAACCCATCCATACCTATCACAAACAGATCATCTACATATAGTAGGAGCATCACTAGGTTTCCATCTTCAACCTTGTAGTAAAGTTTGGAATCTGCTTTACTCTTGGTAAAGCCCAAACTGGATAGAAAGCTATCAATTCTGTTGTACCAAGTCCTGGGTGCCTATTTAAAACTATACAAGGCTTTCTTCAATCTGTACACATGAGACTCCCTGTCATGTGTCTCAAAACCGAGTGGTTGTTCTACATACACTTCCTATTCCACTACACCATTCAAGAAAGTAGTCTTGACATCCATCTGGTGTATCTTCCATTTCATCACTGCAGCCAGAGAAAGTACTGATCTAATGGAAGTGTATCTGGCTACAAGTGCAAAGGTTTCTTCATAATCTATTCCTTCTTTCTGAGAGAAACCCCGAGCCACAAATCTTGCCTTATATTTTTCAATGCTACCATCTGCAACATGCTTGATCTTGTAGATCCATTTGGAATTCACAACTGACTTCCCTTCTGGTCTTGGGACAACATCCCAAACATCATTCTTCATGATCGATTGATACTCTTCAATCATAGCATCCTTCCATTCTTTCCGTTCTGTCGCTTCTTCATAACTGTAAGGTTCTTTATCGATGAAATCACATAGTAATGATACATACCCAAAGCAATATCTAGTCCTCTTTATTTCTCTATGATTCTCTTCTGGAGCCCCATATATTTCCGCACCTTGGATAATTTATCGTACCCAAGCAAGTTTCCTCTTTTGAGGATTCTTCTCCTGAGGTGGATCTACAGGTCTTTGTGGTTCTTCAAATTCTCGATCTTCTTCTTGAGTTTATTCGTTCATGGTTGTATCATGAATTATGGGTTCTTCCACTTCTTCAGGTTCTTCAGCAGGTCTCTTTTTGGATTTGTTGTAAGTTGTGTCTTCATCAAATGTCACATCCCTACTGCTGTCAATCTTCCTATATCCTAGGAATTAGATTCTGTAAACCTTCGAGCTTTTAGAGTATCCCACAAATATACCCTTCTTTCCTGAAGGATCTAATTTTGTTCTCTTCTCTTTTGGAATGTGTATGTATATAGCACAACCGAATATTCTGAGATGGCTGACTTCTAGTTTCTTGCCAGAGAAGACTTCTTCAGGATTCTTGCTCTACTGTGTCATGGACCAAAGCTTGTTCTGGATGGCCCTTCAATTTGTACAAACCTCCTTCTTGTTCACCAATCACTATTGCATCATCAATAGTCTTTCCTTTTGGCCACATGATGACTTGACCATCTATAAATGCAACCCTCATTCCTTTTGCATCTAATGCAAATATGGAGAGAAGGTTCTTCTTGAGTCCTGGCACAAACAATACTTCCTTCATTGTCATTGAATTTCTAGAGTCTAGTTTATAGGAGGATTCCCCATGAACTTTTATTGGATACTGGTATTCATCTCCTAGCTTCACCTTGTGAGGTGATTCATGTTCTGAAATTTTCACAAAGGATTCCTTGAATCCATTCATATGTTTGGAAGCCCCACCATCTATAAGCCAATCATTGCTTCCATGAGTAATGTTTCCCGTGAGAGCGGAAATCAAAACATACTCTTCCTCACTTGAAGAATCTTCACTTTCATATCTGGTTCTCTTTGATGAAGGTTCATCATCCTCTGCAGCATGAGCATGATGTCTTCTCTTGTTTCCCTTCTTCTTGTGAGAGCTACTTTTGTTCTTAGGATAATCTCTAACAAAGTTTCCTCTTTCATCACATGTATAGCAAATGTACTTAGACTTATCTCTAGGCTTTCTAGAGTTATTCCTTTGATGAGAGTACTTACTTCTATGATGGCTCGATCTGGGTTTCTCGGATTGTACTGTGAGAGCTTGATCTCCACTTCCCATCTTCTCTTCTCGAGCTGCTATCTGAGCTTCTTCTTGAGAGAATTCTTCCCACAGTCTGCTGAACTTGAATAACTTCTTCCTGGCACAGATCCCTTGAATGAAGGAGTCCCATGTCCTAGGGAGACCATTCAAGGTGGTCATCACAATCTCTACATTCTCCACTTCTGCTTCCAATTGTTCCTTGATCTGAGAAACCCTTGTGAAGTAAGACTAGATGGTCTCTACATTCTGGATATTCACATTCTTCAGTTGATTCCTTAGAGTCATCTTCCGGTTTATGCTCTTCCCTTCAAATAATTTGATTAGGGCATCAAACATAGCTTTAGGTGTCTTCAGGGAGGACACTTGTGGTATAAGGTGATCCTTAATAGAATCAACAATGATCCTATTTGCCTTAACCAACTTCTTCTTATGTAAGGCCTTAGCCTCATCTCCCTCTGGAACTAGAACCTCCTCATTGATGTAGGAGTCCAACTCATTTTCTTCCAAAACCAGGGAGATCCTATACTTTCAAGGTCAGAAGTTATCAACTCCCTCAAGCTTTTCATCAAACTTGGTATGATGAGAAATCTTAACGGAGAAACTCAAATGGAAATACAAAAGATTTAGATCTTACCAGTTCAAGATGTTGGATCTGGATTTGGAGCTGAAATCCTGTAGTGCTGGTTCAGGAGAAAATTAGGGTTTTGCTTTTCTAGAGTTATATCCAACAAAATGCTTTGAAATTGATCTCTAACTTCAATTTTGGGGAGGAGATCAATCCAGGCCTGGGTTCACTGAAAAATTCATCTTCTATGAAAAGCCCTAATTTCTGACAGTAGTGTCGGGTCCAAAACTGAAAAACCTCAGAATTGGATTATGCTTCGACAGAAAGATGCACCCTAAGGAGGAGAGTTATTCCACCTTACTTTTGCTAAAAATATGTGGAGGAAGGTCCACAAACTAGCAATCCCTAGTTCCCACAGCTGCACAGTGTCTTCTTCTCAGGTTAGCTCTGATACCATGTTAGATTTTTAACATTAACCTAGCATTATTAGGATCTTTAATTGAGAGAATAACAAGCACAGCAATCAAACACAAGAGACAATGAACACAGTTTTTTTCCTCGGGGAAACCATAAATGGAGAAAACCCCGCAACTTCCTCAGAGATAGAATCAGCACCAAAATAGAAAAGCCCAAAATAGTAAGATGATCTCCCAACAGCAGTAACCTTCTTTCTATCTAGCCCTAGTGTCTTCTCCTTCCTCAACTATGTGCTACACTTGAGTGTGTATGAGATGTGTGTTAAATAGAGAGGTCACCTCTCTATTTATACTACTTCCTGGCATGACTAAAACCCTACTAGGGCCGACTTCATTAGGTGAGTCTAATAACCCTAGTGCCCCAGGACTACAGGGGCTTTAACCCTTAGACAATAGGAGGGTTACCCACAATGACTTGACATGACTTGTTTATATTATAGATCCTCCCGATCGGAACATCGGGGCATGACATCATTACTCAATTACATTACAAACACATCACGGAATAAACATCGAGGTACAAGACATAAGATACATAGATGAATACATTCCAAAGTTACAAATACATCAACATACCATGACCTCTAAATGAAAATTGATTACAACCTCTTCCTCTTCCTCTTGATTTTTCTCCTGTACTGGAGCTAGTAAAGAGAACATATTCACCAAACTACTTTTGTTTTCCAAAAAATAGTCCTATTCAAAGTCTATTTGCACAGTAAGCTAATTCATTCTTTAATATAATACTAGAAAATACGTAGACAATAAAACTTAGTATTAAGAGGTCTAACATTCCCCCCTTTAATCCGAAATTTTATATTTACAAAATGCCAAGTTCATCTCTGAACTTAGTGAATTTTGTTCTGCCAAATGGCTTGGTAAAAATATCTGAAGTTTGATCTTCAGATGGACAGAACTGAGGCTTGATGATGTCTTTGATGATGAGAGATCTTATTAAGTGATATTTGGTGTCAACATGCTTTGTCTTTGCATGAAAAACTGATCTTGGTCATCTTTATTGATGACTGGTTGTCGATTGATAAAGTAGTTGCTTACTTTTGTGTTACACCAAGATCCTATAATATCCTGCATATCCAAACAAACTCACATGCTACTTCCCAAGATGATATGTACTCGACTTCTGCTGAAGAATTGGAAACTGTAGGCTTCTTTTTTTTCCAAATTATTTACTATGTTGAGTTAACATCTCACTAAAAGAATCAAAAATGGCATATGTTAACTTCTCAGCAATATGTAGAGTTTCAATGAATTGTCAGAAGGATTCTGGTAATCCATTTATCAAAATTGAAATTAGAAAATTGTCTTCAATTTTACCATATCCTCCCTTAATGATATCTAGGTGAATATTTTTAACTCTAGAAATGTATTCTAATACATTATCTTTCTCTCCTAATTTTTTACTTAATAATTTCATTTGTAAGTCAATTATCTAATAAGCAGGTGGAATATCAAAACGTTTTTTAAATTGTTCCCATGCAGTCCATGGTAAGGAATTATTTTCTATGTGAATACATAAATGATCGGAAACAAATGACTGAATTAAGGAAAGTTCCTTTTCATTTTGTAGTTCCCATTTTGCTCAAGCAGTAGTAGGCTTAGTTGAAGTTGGATCTGCATCACAAATTCCTCACCATAGCTCATTATAAATTAGAGTATTTTTTATATAACGTTGCCATGACTTATAATTCTGAGCTCCATCAAGTTTATCTTAGTCGGTGAAGAGATTGACTATATTCGACATGATTGTAATGAGAAGGAGAGGATTCAAATAAAAACACTCAAGAAGGACTGCCTTTTTAGGGGCTTGTCCTTGACCCTCTAAAAAGCATCGTCAAAATAGAAATATGAGAGAGTATTTTACTCACTCCTCACATCCGTCTTTTTTAAAAATACATATCTACCTTATGGCTCCAAAAATTACAAATGTTTTAAACTTTTAACTTATCTCTCCTTTTTATGAAGTGAACAAAAATATTTAAAAACTTTCAATTTACAAAACTCCCCCCTTAACCTCTTGTTTTTCTTAAAAATCACTTCGCTTTGAAAATGAACTAGAAGTTCACTTTTTACAATAACAAAAAGCCCTTTTTTAAAAATATGAAATTTATAAAGTTTATAAATTTATAATTATTGTTGATGTATATCACTGCCAAAGTGTAGGATGATCGTCGGTTGAAGGAGATTGTTTGGCAGGTCACAAGCAGATGGTGATTGCATACTTGAAGGAAATCGCAGGAAGATCGTAGGTTTCGATATTTGGGATATCGTTGATATTTGTAGTGGCATATTTGGTAAATGGTAGATAGATCGTTGGTCGATGGAAGATCGTTGATCGATGGCAGATAGCTGGTTGATTTGAAACACTCAACCTGAAAGTATACGCACGGAAGATTCTTGGTCGATGGCAGATTGATAATGTAGATCGCTATAGAAGAGCACAGAGAGATCACTCAATTTGGCTTGGATATCGCTGATATCATAGGACCCCTTCCAAACAGTAGGCTAAGATCGGTGATCATAGGCTTTGGTAGATCGTTGGCGTTGTTTTTCATTGATCGTAGGGCTTGGTAGAATTTCTAATCGCTGGCTATGTAGATCTGAATCGTCCTCCCTGTAAACAAAAACTTTACAAATAAAAATTAGCAGCATGAGGTAGTCATACGATGTACTTCACCACTTTCACCGATTGGCAACTGATTCTGAGATTTCCATGATACCAACTCGTCTGTGTCCAAGTTTGCCTGCAAACTGCTCAGACGAACATCCAATAAAACTAACTGAGAACCGAATGTTTGAAAGGACGTTCAATAAAGAAATTGAGGAAGATTCATAATGCCATTGAAGCAAAACTTCGAGGGAGATCCCGGTTAGGGTTGTTGAGATTGCGACTAGAGGGGTAGCAACCAGATGACAAAATGCAAGATTGAAATTGCAGGTCAGGTCGCGATTTCCATATCGTTGAATGGATCGAAGGTCTAAGACCAAAACTGGATTGAAATCTAGATTTGGATCGAATTCCAAATCTAGATCATTGAATTTCTTTTTAACTCAGATATCAAAACAAAATGATAGCAAAATCCAGAATTTTACAACCTTTTGATTTAAGATTTAACATAATAACTCTATGTCAACAATTTGCCATACTTTCATAGATCTAAAGCAAATATTTACAAATCAAGACCAATAAAGAATTAAAAACAACATTATTCACCATAGATTTAAAAATTTGTTGAACTAAATATCTATAGATCTATGCAACAACAAAAACCTGACAATGGATAAATCTGAAATTTATCACATCTAGCTTTTCTTTATCAATTTTGATGACAACACTTACCTCTCAAAGAACATTGTTGTCACCACATCGATGTTGTGAAGACTAGCACCCTTTTTCAATCCAACATCAATTCATCATGGCTCTGATACCAAATGATGAAGAAGTGTCCTCATACACACAATTTTATTAATAAGGAAAAAAAATTACATCACACTCACAAGGCTCTCTTAACTTCTCATAGAGAAGAGAGCTTGTTTATATAGCTCAAACCTATACCAGAAAGTAGGAAGACAACCAATCATATAATCACATGGAAATGATAGGTGTCAATTACAAAAAATCAGTCATATTCAAAGTATATTTGCACACTAAGCTAATTTATTCCTTAATATAATACTAGAAAATACCTAGACAATAAAACTTTGGATTAAGAGGTCTAACAATTGCATGTAGATCAATGGAATGATAATTTAAACATGGTATCAGATCATGTTCAGGAAATAAGCAAGTCTGTTCAATATCCATTGTACACTAGAAGCAGTTGGGTTTCCACATAAGTCCTGGATTCGTTCAGAGAAGTCTATGTAGGCATGATGGACCCTAAGAAAGTGTACATGTAGAGATGGAAGGCTTGATTCTAACATGATTGCGAATTTTTTTTTATTTTTCAGTGTTTCTTACAGGTACTACATAGCTTGATTGAAGAATTGTCTGTTCAGAATGAAAATTGATGGATTCTACTACTCTTGTACCCCGGATCCTTACACCCTTCAACTATGTTGATTGGAGGGTAGATATGCAGGTCCTTGCACAAGCTTGGTATGTTTAGGATGACTATGGGAAGAGTGTTATAGTTGATTTTACTACACTTGGTAGATCACATATTTATGGCCTTACATGTCCCTCTGCAAATTCCTTGGACCCCCTTTGCTCTTATCATACTTTGATGTCCCAAGAAATTCCCCAAAAAACACATTTTTATGTGTATACGTGATTTTTAAATCTATACCTGCGTGTAAACGCAGCGTTTGATCCAAAAGACACGTACATCGGAAAATGTGCATAAGGCAAAAAAAATTGGAGTTTTCCTCGTAGAGTCCTGAATAACTTAACTCTTGGCATTCCATATGCTTTGCAAACGTTGGGAATTGACCCTCCATTGCCTATTTGGAGTGCTCTATATTGAACCTCTTGGATACATTGAAAGAGGAGAAATTGGAGAGCAAGGAAACTATAGTTCATTGTTTCCTTACTTGTTTATGCTTGAGTCTGCATCCCTTTGTCCCTTTGGAGCACATAGTGCTGCTCTTCCCAAGCTTGCCTTTGCTTTGTAAGTTTTCCATTGTGAGATTGAGGATTCAAGTGGTGGAGGCCCAGGTGGAGGACTTGGTTTCTTGGGTTCGAAGAAGTGCCAGCAAAGGTTGTCACCACTGTATCTCTATTTTACTAATAGAAATATCCATTTCCTATCTAATACATGTGCATAATATGAATATTGTATCAGTGGATGTATTTATTTGCTTATACATGATTTTTTATATATGCTAGAGTAGGCCTAACACTTGAATATATAGCATGCTTGTCTTGTTTGTTGTTGTTGAGAGCGAGTTTTGAATACAAGTGTGTTGAAAAATCTCAACGGGGATCTACATCAACCATCCAGAATAAGGTAGAATTCACATCCCTTAGTGTTAAATGTCTTTATTTCTCTAACATATTGGATAGGATTGATTTCTGGTGTCATTCAGTCTGTTTTGGTACACCCCAAGCCATAGGAAGCTTCTCTCTGAAACAAAGAGATACATAACCTCATCATCCTACTAGGAAAAATAAGTTCTTGAATTGGTTGGATGAAGAATTTGTCTTCCTTTGCACTCACATCTCCATGGATCTCCTCTTTCGCCTTGAGGGATTGAAGACTCCTAAAGAAGCTTGGGAGAAGCTCAAATCCTTGTTTGGAAAATAATATGATCTTCGGGGGAAAATATTGGAGAATGAGATAATTGCATTGAAACCCAACAGTTTCAAACTATCCAGCAATTTTTCATAAAATTCAAGTCTCTAGCACCATAGTGTAATCAATGCGGAATAGAGAGGAAGGATGAGCATCTTTTGCTCTCTGTGCTCAAAACACTTGTTTCTTAGTACTTTGTCTTTTTCTCTACCTTCCATTCCAGAAGAGATTCCATTCCCAATTGCAATATGCCTTCACTAGATGGATTTGTCGAGTCTTTAATACATGAGCAGGATAAGTTTATCTAAATGGGAGTCCTCCAAACTTCCAAGAACCAAGCTCTCCTAATGTCGGAATCAACCAATTCGCAAGATAAAGGGAAGCACAAGGGGAAGGAGCATAAATACTATGATTCAATCCAAAAGAGAGTCGAAATTATTCCAAAGGAGCCTTGGGTTCCAAGAAGACGAAAAAGTTTGAAAAGATTAGATGTCCTTATTGTATGAGAGGCTTTCATCCTGGAATCCAATGCATGAAGAAGAAAATTGACCAACTGTCAGCACTCCTTAAATAGAACCATATTGATCTTCCATAAAGAGTAAACAATTCCGATGTTGGAAAACTGACAGAAGATCATGAGAGGTGCCATGCCTTGAAGGATGGCCTCACTTGGTCGAAAGCTTACTTAATAGATTATGGAGCATCCAACCACATGGTTTCCTCCGAGGAATCCTTTACCACTCTCAATCTCATAGGAGAGATTACTATTCATATGGGTGATGACTCTCAAATCCCAGTAACCGGAAGAGATTCCATTAAAATCTAGCATGGTGAGTTCAAGATTGTTCTCTATGTTCCCTCTCTTGCAACAAATTTGTTGTTTGTATATCAGATCACTCACACTTGTTGGGTATATGTTATATTTTTTGCATGTGCATATGGAGGGGAGGTGCACATGTTAGCACTACATCTCGGCAATCCCAAAAGTACCTTTGATGGAAACATGGCGTAGGCCCTATTTCCGTACGATGCAGCGAGCAAGATGTTTTGGCTATTTATAGATTTTATGGCTATTTATAGTTGTTTGTGGTTATTTTTAGAATTTGTCTAAAAATATGTAACTTAATCCCGGTTAAGGGATTGGAGTCTTTTTCTAGTTCGGGTTAATGAATTAGGGTATTTGGATGTTGCAAAATACCTATATTTTGTATTGTGAGGATTCATAATGTAATGAAGAGAATATAGGAGGTGTGGCTCCAAGGTTTTCTGGTTTTTCCCGGTTAAGGGTTTCCAGGGTAAATCTTTGTGTTTATGTGTGAATGATGTGTTGTGATCTCTATTTTGCTTAAAATAATCCGTATGCTTTGCTTCTCTGCACAGGTTTAAAACTTACAACACTGGCTCACCAAAGCAAGTTGTATTTGGCCCTGACTCAGTAGAGATCACATAAATCTAAATTGGGAAGACTATAGCGAAAGGAATTGCAAACCATGCCTCCAAGGCATATGCATTTTCTCATTTCATGCCATACTCAGATCCAGTGCAACCATAGCTTCTATTCGAAGAAGATAAAGGTATCAAAACTCATTTGCTTCCTATTGCAGATACAGATCTATTTTTTAACATTTTATATTCAGATTCAGATTCAAAAGAAGAGGAATACCATCATGATTTTGATATTTAGTTTACACCTCAAAGAGATCTAGAACTAGATCTAGCATCCACTTCATCTCAACAACGTAAATGGGCCATTAGAGAAATTTCAACTCAAAATGGGCCTTTTAATTCAAAATGTGATGATGACATCATCATCACGTTTTTTCAGGTATTTCTTGTTTTTGGGGTAGCAAGGTTCGTCAAAAGCATGTTGAGTGGGTACTTGTTGGATGTAGAATTTAATTCCGCATCCAACGAGCTCTCCCAATCGAAATTTGAGTAAAAACATAGGGAGATATGTCAAAAATTCAAACAAAAAAGTAGTTTTTTCTTTTCTTCCTCCAAAATTAATAAATATTATTTTATTATTTTAACTATTGTTTTATTAATTTTCCTTAGGAGACCCATTTTGAGTTGAAAATTCCTCTAATGTCAGCAACTAATTAAATCATTTGGGGATGGTGTTGGGAATCTAGATGATAAGAGAAGAACGAGGTCCTAGTATCAGAAAGAGAACGATGCACTGTCCCACACAAATCCACTTCTCCCTGAGAGGTGTTTCATGATGTTGGTGTCATATACTCAAACATCCTAGGAAGCTTTCCATGATCCTAGATGGCGGGAAGCTATGGATGAGGAATTTGATTCGCTACATGGAAATAAAACTTGGGAACTTGTCTCCTTACATATAGGGAGGAAAATTGTTCAGGGAAAATGGGTCTACAAGACCAAGATATCCTCTGATGGAAACACAACCAAGTACAAGGCTCAGTTGTTGTCCAAAGGATACTCACATGTTCAAGGATTGGACTATAATGAGACATTCGCTCCAGTAGAAAGAATGGATTCTATCAGGATTGTCTTGGTAGTTGCAGCTTCAAAGAGATGGGAGGTACATCACATGGATGTGAAAAATGCCTTCCTCTATGGTGACTTGAAGGAATAGATTTACATGAAACACCCCAAGGGGTACATTGAGGATCCCTCCTTGGTTTGCAAAATAAGGAAATCATTATATGAGCTCAAATAAGCCCCAAGGAAATGGTATTCAAAAATGGATTCCTGCCTCATGTCACAGAAATTTGAAAGATGCAAATCATATTGCAAAGTTTACATGAAGAAGAAAGAGGGATCCTTGCTTTTGATTGTACTATATGTAGATGACTTGCTCATTACTAGCAGCTCTGCTGCTGGATTGAGAAGCATCGATTCAGCTATAAACAAATCATTCTCTATGACTAATCTAGGAATGTTAAGACAATTCATTGGTCTTGAACTAAGTCAAAAGAGTTCAGGAATCATGATCTCACAGTCCAGATACTCATTAGACATGCTCAGAATATTCCACATGGAAGAGTGCAATGAAACCCTTTTCCCTTTCTATCTGGCATCAGGCTAGAGGAAGGTGGCTCTACACCATTGGTAGACAACACTCTTTACAGACAGCTCATTGGGAGCCTTCTATATATCACACATTCGAGACTGAACATATCCTATGTTGTGAGTGTTCCTTCCAGGTACATTCAGGAGCCACATGAGCTGTGATGGAAGGAAGCAAGGTGTATCCTACACTATGTGCAGGGTACTAGATAATATGGGATTCATTATGCAGCCGGTGCTCAGCTTGATCTCATACGCTTCATAGATTCAGACTGCGTAAGAGATGGGATGATAGAAAATCCACTTCAGGATTTGTGTTTATGAGTGGATCTAGTCCAATTTTGTTGGTACAACAAGAAGTAAGCAACACTTGCACTTTCTTTAGCAGAAGTAGAGTATAGGAGATTTGTGAATGCATCTATTCAGGCAATTTGGTTGCATGGCATTTTGGCAGAATTTGAATTCTCACTTCACCTTCAGTGGACATTTATTGTGACAACCAGAGCACCATAAAAATTTCAAGTGATACAATCCAAAAGAAAAGGACAAAGCACATTAAGGTTCACATGCATTATATTCGGGAACTAGTACATGAAAAACCCATCACAATGCATTGTTGTCCTACATAGGATCAGATTGCAAACATATTCACCAAGTCCTTCATAGAAAAGAGATTTGTCTTTCTCAAATCTCTTTTAGGTGTAAAGGCTTGATTCATTGTTCATGTTCGTGCTTATTTTGAGGGGGGGTTTCCCATGAGGTTTTCCCCTATTTCCTTGATTTATTAAGTAGCTTTTTAATTCTTTTAGATTTTAATGGGTGAGTTTTGGCCTTTTTTGGGGGGCCCGCAGTTTTCCAAGTTAGGATTAAGTGGGGGCGTTAGGATTTATAATCCTCCCTTATTCATATATAGTCTATTAGATCA
This sequence comes from Pseudotsuga menziesii, assembly GCA_001517045.1. Lineage (NCBI taxonomy): Eukaryota > Viridiplantae > Streptophyta > Pinopsida > Pinales > Pinaceae > Pseudotsuga > Pseudotsuga menziesii. The sequence goes on from LPNX010329275.1 coordinate 89,583, forward strand.
GTTTCCTAACTTAGGATTCATTTGCTAGAGTTTGGTGACACCATGATTTTAGTGCCACTGGTGCCATTGGTGCCACCAGTGTTCCCCATTGGTTCCATCAATGTGCCATCTTGGTGCCACCAGTGCCAATACCTACACATTATGAGCCACTCTGAGTGCCGCCAGCAACCTTCTTCAGTTGGTTCTAGTTGGTAGGTAGTTATGCTAATTTTATCTTCAGTTAGATCACATTCAATCAGTCTAGAGTCAATTATGTATGGCTTAATCGGGAAGGGGCACCCTTGTTCACCTACCATGTTAGTTTAACTAGTTTAATTAGTTTAATTGATTGTCAGAATGATTTATACATGTTGAGTTAGACGAGTGGTCTCTGATAGTGATTTAGACACTTCTAGTTAGCCAATTAGTCAACATTGAGTTGGAAGATTCAAATCTTATCCACATGATTTGAATTCTCCATTATGTAACATTATTGTATACTACTGGAATTCATGATTATTATTGTTGTAATTTATTGAGCAATACTCATCTATTTCTCATGAAATTTGTCTTTTTCAGTGTACAATTGTCATTCCATACAACTGCTTAATTATACAATTCAATTGTACTCATTTCTTGTATATCAATGACACAATAATTTAAATAGAAATTGAAGGCTAACAAGTCTTACAAGTCATTCTCGACTTCGGATCGCAGTTAAATATAATGACTAGAGACACATGTGAACAACCTAGAAAACCTCATTTAAATTAATCAAGTATATACCTAAAATTAGTCGACCAGGTACTAATTGAAACAATTGGGGTCTGGAAAAATGTCGAAATTACCATTAAAGGTATCTCAACTAAAGTAAACATTGAAATCATTAACCCCAAGGAAGGATCTATTTCCTTCCTTGCTCTAGTAGGTCGACCATGAGGAAGAAATATGAAATCATCCATATCACTCGACAAATAAATAATTAAGCTTAAAGGAAATGAAAAACAAATCATCATTCCAATTCATCCATCCCAAGGAGAACCTTGGACAAAACCCATCGACAATGATGTTGATGTTTGACAATTATATCAAATATAGAAAAACAAAGATTACGCTGAACCTAATGCATATAGACATTGGGAATCCTGATTTGATCGGATATAACTCGAAAGCAGAACTATACGATTGACAACTAGAAAATTACGAACTACAAGTTCGAGAATGTTGGACTATCCAAGCTATTCCTAAAAATAAAATCCGATAGTGATTTTCTGTGACTACAATCCCATGGATATTTGAACAAAAAATGAGAGAATATCCAACCTTAACAACAGTAAGGAATGATTCATCAACCCAACCACCGCTGAGATACAAAGAGCGAGAATCGCCATCACTTCATGTCGAGCAAGTTTCTAAAACCATAGGTGAACAAGGCCGACTCCAAAATCTGGTTGAAACATTTATAGGTCAAGTTGCATGGTGGTGGGGCACGCATCAATGAAGATTACAAACTTGGAAGACAACATCTACATATTTTATTGAAATGTTTAGAGGGAAGAAACTAATAACACAACCAAACATTCAATCTTCACATAAGGGAAAGACCCCGAGAAACACATTGATACGTGTGGAAAAGAAAGGAGAATATTAGGTTATAAAGATGAGCGAGTCTGGCCTCACTTATTTCCAAACACACTAGATGGTTTACCAAATAAGTGGTACAAAATGGAAGAAGCAAGAGGAGAAACATTCACATGGAATGAACTTAAAGAAAAAATTATTCATGACTTCAAATTCTCGTCCCGGGAGGAATCATTGGATGAAGCATATAAACAAATAAAAACCTTTCTACAACTGAAAGACAAAAAAATAGCAATAGAGAATCGACCTAGCCAAAAAACTTCTACATGTCACAATATTTGGTCAACCGAAATCCAGCACTCGACAAGACATCAACTAGAAACAGAAACCCCAAAAGGGAAAATATTTCAATGGAATGTTGACCATACATAAACATCAAAACAAATTAGAACAATATTTAAAATTCAAACATCAGAAAAAGAAGACCTTGAAAGATTAACAACAGAAGACTTTCTGCCATCATTTTCACAGTTCAAAGAAGGTAGTCGACATATCAATGAAAGTAAAGCACCAAAATGGATGGATGCAAAATTTAAGATAAAATAAGTTGATATATCTAATGACGACAGTCCTAAAAATGCAAAAATAGGCGACTACAGGAATGAAGAACAAATGGTGGAAATCGTCAACTTATTAAAATAATTTCAAGATGTTTTTACTCGGAACTATAAAGATCTAAAACGACTTGTTCAAGAAATGGGTGAGATGAAAATCGATATCAAACCCGAGGAAAAACCAATAAATAAATTACCATACAAAATCGTGCACAAATACAAGGAAATATTAAAGAAATAAATCAAGAGCATGTTGGCATCCAGAATCATTTAACCTATCGATCAGTCGTAATGAGAAAGTTCAATGGTAGTCCAACCGAAGAAACACGAACCGACACGACTAAGAATCTATGTTGACTTTTGAGAACTTAATAATCTAACCCTTACATACCCATTTTCGAATCCTTTCACGAATGAAATTCTTAATGAATTCGTAGGCCATGAGTGTTACTCGTTTACAAGCGGATTTTCAGGATATAATCAAGTACCCATTGCTGAAGAAGATCAAAAGAAGACGACATTTGCATGTGAATTTGGATCATTCGCATATAAATTTATGCCATTTGGATTGAAAAACACCCCAGTTGTATTCTCCATAATATTTTTCAATTCATTTTAGGAATATATCTACAAAACAATGGATGTATACTTTGACAATTGGACAATCTACTCTATGCTGAAAATTCATTGTACATGGCTTCTGCTAGAAAGATGCCGAAAAATCTGATCATCTCTAAATATCAAGAAGTGTATATTTGTAACTCCAATAGGAATCCTGATAGGACATGTAGTATGCAAGGACAGCATTAAAATCGACTATGCAGAAATTAAAATTATTCTCGACGTAAAACCACTAGTAAATCTTAAACAAGAGTTTTACTCGGACATATGGGATATTATAGGAAATTCATTCGGCACTATTCTAACATGACCTACCCACTAGAAGAACTACTAAAATAAAATTAGCAATATGAGTGTACCGACGAATGCATTACATCATTCGACATCTTAAGGAAAAAATTAGTCAAAGCACCCATACTACATTTTCAAAATTGGTCAATCAAATTTCGTGTACATATTGATGCATCTGGAAGAGAAATTGGAGCAATCTTAACTCAACCTGTCGATGAAGAGATGGACCATACAAACTCATACAGTAGTAGGAAATTAAACAAAGCTGAGAGGAACTCAACAAGAAAAAGAGAGGCACTTGGAATGGTATTCGCACTTCAAAAATACCAACATTATTTACTCGCTAATCCATTTTTGTTCTATAGAGACCATCAAGAATTAAAATACTTAGTAAATAAATAATTACATCATGGAAGAATTTGTCGATGGTCGCTATTATTTCAAGAATTTGAGTTTGAAGTCATAGTTCGACTAGGAAAAACAAATGTTGGACTTGACCACTTGTCGAGAATCAACACAGGTAAAGAACCAACTCTAATTGAAGACGACCTACCAGATGCCCATTTGTTCTGAATTGAGGTTGTATCTTCCAACTTAGAAGAAATTTCTCAATTCCTAAAGGAAGTCCAAGCACCATAAGAAATGAATGATAAAAAGAAGAATATCCTGGTGATGAAAGTTGCACCCTACACCATAGTAAATGGATTTATTTACAAAATTGGATTAGATGATGTCTTATGATGATGTGTTCTCGACCACGAAAGATAAAAGATAATCAATGAAGAAAACTACGGTCCATTCAGATTACATTTTCAATCTAGAACGAGAGCCATAAAAATAGAATAATCAGGATTATGGTGGTCGACCATACACCAAGATTATCGATAATTTGTGAACAAATGTGACCGTTGCCAACGACTAGGTCAACCTCTTTCAAGCACTAGAATTCCTTTAATATCGGTAAACCCAAGCTAAACATTTGAAATTTGGGAAATTGACTGTATAGGACCATTTATGATACCATCTAGACGAACAGGAGCATGGTATATCATCATGGCAGTCAAATATGTTACCAAGTGCGCAGAGGCAGAAGCAGTCACATCTTGCTCAAGTGAGATAGACAAAATATATATATATGATAACATCGTCACACGATTTGGGTGTTCACTGACCTTGATTAGTGATCTGGGGTCACATTTTGTAAACAAAACAATCCTAGCTCTAAAAAAACAATTCATGATCGAGCAGAGGAAAAGTACAGTGTATCACACTCAATACAATGGTGCAATTGAAGCTTTAAACAAAACATTAACTGGAGGCTTAACAAAAATATCTAACACCGACAAACATGATTGGGACAACAAGATACCTATTGTTTTATGGGCATACAGAACGGCATACAAGCGTTTGACAGGTCAGAGACCATTTTGACTTGTCTATGGACAAAAAGTAGTTGTACCCTTACACTTTTGTCAAACAACCCCTCTAATTGTTTAAATATTACACATCGATGTCGAAAATAACAGAAAATAAATATTAATACAACTATCCAAACTTGAAGAAAGCTGACTAATAGCAATACAATACCAAGAAATCCAAAAACAACAACAAAAATGTTGGCACGATAGAAATATCAAAAAAAAATATGTTGATTAGAGACCTTGCATTACTATACAATAGTTGAGTAAAAGTAAAACCTAAGAAACTACACGCTGAGTGGATGGGTCCATACATTGTAGAAGAAATCAATACTAACGGATCAATATGACTAAAACACTACAGGGGAATGTATTTCGTAAATTGGTTAATGGGGATCGACTAAAACAATATAAATCTTAAAAATAAAAAATAAAAATAAAAACAGTTGTCCAACTATAAATAGTTAGAGAAAAATAAAAACTATAAAAATCTAAAACAAACACAAGAGAAATTTACAATGAAAAGAACCAATATGACAGGATATTGGATCAATTCTTTCGACAAGGCTGAGGTAGGAAGCAGTAAAACAAAAATTGGGAGATACAATCATCAACATGAGGAATTCCAATTGTTTCAACACTACCGACACCATCACGATCCAGAAATACGCCGACATAAAGAAGAAAAAATGGTCCAATCAAGTATCATGAACATCGACACCTAGATAACCAAAGGCAACATGCCTCAAAGAAAAAACTGACAACCTATCCTTTGTAGTTAAGTACACCATCAATATATTAATTAATACCACCAACCACTAATAATCTGGATAGCTATGTTCCATATTCAACGAGTCAGAGATAAGGATTTAACTGCACAAAATCGATCAGCCATGTGGAACTTCAAATCATTTACCCCAAATGGTTGCTGACTTAGAGCAGCGACAACCAAAATTTGGCTAGATACATGTCTTCAGGCCTTAAATATCAACACAGCTCAATGGTGGGTACCTCATAATATCCAATGAAGTCTACCACTGATGGCACACATTCAACTTAAGTTGGGCTACAAGTTGGTATGGTACTTACAAGGTGTTGGGGGCATATCAAGATAACTCAACTTCTAGCCTTCGGTTGAGGAGATATTCAATGAACCTAGTTGCAACATCAGATTGGATATACCCCCCATAGCAAGAAGAGTCGATCAACCAATGGTCGAACCCTTAACCGGTGTGGAAAAAGAAGAGTACTATGAAATCCATGTTCATCTCAACACCTTCACTCTCGACCGTGAAAACACTGGAGACATCAACCCAATAGGGATTGCACTAATAGCTCCACAGCAACCACAAGAACAAACAAATTAGATTGATTAAATTACCCAAACCGATACTCCTCTTCCATAATATTCCCTCACTAGAAAGAATATTTTTCTAGTGGTTGAAGAATTGTTTAAATCTCGATAGAACAAAAAGAGTACAATAAAAGGAAACGGGAAATGCAAGCTCATTCTTCGGGAGCCAACTGAAGATAAAAATGTAGAATTATTTGATAGTGTAACTCAAATATTCGAGGATGTATCCAAAAATAGAATTCCACTTGATGAACAATTACGTAGGTTTATCACAGAAGAGGAGGAGCGACTAGACCAACCATACACAACCCAAAAGAAAGTCAGGTTTTCTACGACATCTTCTGTCGATCTCACCCATACTATGTCACCTCGATCCTTGACCCCATTTTTTGAAGAATATTTCATACTAAATTTGACAACCACCACATCCCTATCACTAATTCATCCATATTTACATAAATCACCAGCACCACTCAGATATTGCATTCAAAAAGATAACGACCTCCAACAATGTATTTGCCAACTACCATCTCTCCTCCTCGACTAGAAAAAATTAACAATAAAAATACCGGTCTTAGATGTGGAAGAATCACAGTCCACTATAACCATATTCGAAATTCTCGACCTTCCACGTTCATCCATTCCAGAAGCACATGTTGTTCGGTACACCGAAACTATCCTATTAGCACTATTTTTGTGCTAAGTAGTTGGAGAGGTATAAAACAGTGTAATGATGAATAAGGTATGTAAATTTTCACATCATAAGAACCTTAAAGGTTGTTGATGAAGATCTATAGATGTTTGAAAGGACATTTTTAGATCCAAAATGACCAAGTACATAAAAATTTCCAATTTCTAACTTTGAAATACATATAAATGAAGAAATCCGCCCTTAGTTGAATGTTGACAGGAAATAGGAGCCCTGATGCACAGTGCATGGAGATCAAAGGCCAAAATTAATTTCCACACAAGGAAATTTGGGAGCAGAAGTGCAGAAGAGGTAAAACATTGATTATAAAAGGAAGAATCCCAACTTCTTCCCTCCGCAATCCAGGATCTTCCACCTAGATCAACGGTTCAGAAAGAACAGAAAGGGCAGAAATCGAAAAAGGAAGATGTAAAGAATTTGGTCATGAAAAGGTAAAGTTCCATTTTCCACTTTCCAGAAAGGTGTGGGGGAGGAAAGGTGGTAGTGAAAAGCGAGGAGCAGAAAGATCAAAATCAAGTTTCACAAAAAGTTCAAATCCTGATTTTTGCCTTCCATGATCCACCAGATCTTCAGCTCAGATCATTTCCTCCTAGATCAACAATCTGGAAGGGAGGAGAAAGGAAGAAGTCAGAAACATAAGAATTTAGTCGTAAAACATAGAGATCATGATTTCCTCTTTCTTCTAGCCCGCAGCTTGATCTCAGATCAACGGTTGGGAAACTTTATGGTGAATATCGATGATGGAAATCCATTTTACTAATCTAAGTTGCACTATGAAAGGTACTTTTATGTATTTGTGAAATTGATTAAACACATGCAGGTTTAAATGGTCGATATCGAAGATGGTTTAGATCAACGACGAAGGTGAATTCCGCATATCTAAAATGCTCGTGGAAAATTGTTTCAAATCTACGGAATTCTTTACAAGGAGCATATGTTTCAATGGATGAGATCAAGTTGGGGAGAAATATATGGAGGAGAATGATTCTGCTGATTGAACATGCGCGAAAAATTTTACTTTTGAAATTTGTGAAATTTGGGAGGCCCTTCAAACTTGAACGGCGGAGATTAAAGGTGGATTTTGATCGAGGGATGAGATCAATTCCACAAATTAGAGTTGCATGGAGAAAGGTGAAAGTTGATATTTTCGGAATTGAATATGGCCCACACCTTTCAACGCTTTAGATGAAAGTTAAGATTAGATCAACAGCTCACAATAGTTTCACCATGCCAAAGTGCAGGAAAGGAAATTTTTTGTAGGAGTGCGGGAAGCATAAAGCTAAAAGGTGATCAAGGGTGGAGATTTAAGTTAAATGGATCTACGACCACAAATCAGTTCGAGCATAGAAGTTATAAGAATAATATCGAGGGCCATATAACTGGGAATCAAAGTTTAAGACAAAACAAATGGACGGCTCAAATAGGTGGAAGTTACAGATCAAGGATGGAGATTTGTTCTGGTTTTCAAAGTTGCGTGAGAAATAAAGAGGAGTGAAATAAGCGGGAGTAAGATAGTATGGTTAACCAACATCCATAAATCAAGGGCTCAGAATTAAAGGATGCCAAATCTACAGGTGAGATTAAATTTCAAAGAAAAAGATGCACAGTCAATATAAAAAATAAAATAATATAATGACAAGCACGTGGATTCAAACCATTTGATTTTTCTGAAGCATTAGAAAATGAGAATTCAAATTGTATGGAAGGCACCACCATGGAAAAACTATGGAAACATCTATCGGCTGACCAGGTAGGTTCATTTCTCTGTTGAACTAGTATTTCATGGCTAAAATGGAGAATTTAGAGGTTCAGAATCTTGAGTATCAGAATGTTGAAGAAACCCCTGAGGATAAACATTCTGAAATATTTAACGCTATCTTGTTGAATGATATTATAGAAACTAGCAAAAATAAATTGAAAATCCTCAAGGATCAATGAATTGATATTCATGGACTGTTCAGTTCCTTTTTCTTTTTTTTGTAGAACAAACCCCAAATTGTCCAGAGTTCATTCAGTGGTGCACTAGTAATTATTCTCCTTCTGAAGGAGTAATTATGGATGCATATAGGTATAAGATTTTGTGTCCAGTAAATTCCCTTGTTATTAGAAATACTATGTTGATCCCTACCAATTTTTCCCAAATATCTAAAGAGTGCAAAGAAGAAATCGTAGTCCAATTTTTTCGAGAGTCCTCGGCCGAGCAAAGAGAAACCTTCCTCAAAACTTGCTCAAAACCTGATAGTCAGTTATTAAATCACCCTTTTCCCATTGATTACAATATGTTTAATGAAGAAACCCAGTCTCATATAACCTTGGCAAGTCATTTTTTGGGGTTAGATACGAATAAATACATCACAGAACCCTTGGTGAGTCTAATGTTCACCCTTAGTATTGGTCAAGTAGAGTATGAGCAATTGAGTCAATCAATGCAATAATCATTCCTTAAAATTGATGACTTTCTAGTTGAGAACATTCATTATCATCTAATAAAATTCCACAGGACAAGAACTTTCAGATTTCAATCCTTTTTGCTGAGGATGTTTCTAAAATTCAAGGAAGATAATTTACAGCTTCTAGAGATGGTTATTATAGATTAAATGAGTTGGGTTTATTGTAAATTTATGAGCTTTCTCATGACACCAGTATATAATGTTTTCTTTCAAGAAATATTACCCATAGTATTACCAGAAATGAAAGAAATATTACAGTTGTCACCTAAAAGGAGAATAGGATATTGGTTCCTATCTGAACATGGAACAGTGATTAGGGTATATGGTTTTGTTCATCAACCCTATATCCTATTGTATTTTTGATTGTAAGATTGTTTGCATTGGAACTAATTAGACAAAGGTTGATAGTTGAATATGAACATTTCTTGAGCTATAAGAAGCCTTCATAAATTAATTTTCCATGCATAGTTGGCCCTTTTGGTATCAAGAGAAAATCATCTCTCCCAACGATCGAAATCATGCTCATAGAAATGGGATTTTCAGTGTAAGCTTCTATTAATTATGACCCTCACCATATTGTCTCAAATACAAGACAAGCAAATAAAAATAAACCATTTGAACATTCTGAGGTGGCACGACTATCTGAAGCAGAAAATTTGATGGATTACCCCAAAGATATTAATAATGGTGATAATATGCAAGAAGATTGACTTTCATCTGCACCAGGGGTATCTCATCCTCAGCAATATCTTTCTAGTATTTTTGTTGCATCTACTCATATCACTCCATTGTCCAATTCTTCTGAAAAAAAACTGAATAAGAGAGACCTCTCAAATTCCATGGATGTAGATGAGGAAGATACTGCTAGAACACCCAAGAAAAAAAAGATTGAAAAGGTAGGACAACAACTTGTACGAGGCATAAAATCTAAAGGAAAAAAGAAATGGATGAAGATCAAAGGCCTAGCCTTTGAAATCGAGGAATATACTTTTGATAAAATTCTTGAAGGAGCTAAGTACAAGTCCAAGACTGAGTTGTTAGACAGATATAAAGATGTGGGTGAGAAAACCTTGAATAAAAAATTTAAGCTGTATGATGAAGTGAGAAATTTTTCTAGTCAAGATGTATCCCTGGTGACTATTAGGGACAAGGCTAAATACACATTGAATTTGGTTGTGACTATAGGAAATAAAGTGGCTAAATTGAGGATGAATTTGAAGAAGAATCCTACTACTAATATGATACATTTACACAGGGAAACAGGTGATATCATTTATACTGATTTGTTACAAGCAACATTGCAGGTGTCAAAGTTACAATCAAGCAAGAAAAGAGTTGAATATTTACTCAAAAAGGAGAAGGTGGAAAGTAAATCCCACCAGACGCAGATTAAGAAGCTTCAAGTGGAATTATTGGTGGTTGAAAGTCAGAATGATGAGGGAGCTGCCACACAAAAGTTGTTAAAAGAAAAATAAAATGAAATTCAATTGTTAAAAAGGAAGTTAAGTATCCCATCTACTCAACTTATAAAAACTTCTAAGTTGACAGAATTTGAAAAAAAAAAATAAGCTTTGAATACTTAATAGATTGATTGTAAGGAAAGGTTGCTAAAATTTGAGAAAAAAGAAAAACAGTGGGAGAAAGATGCATGACTTTGGGATGAAAAGGAAAATGATTTTGAATCTAAACAAGCAGAACTAGAAAAGGGACTAAAGAAAAGGAATAAGGAGCATCAAGTGCAAGTTATTTCTTTTTTTGTACAATTTGGAACATATTCTCTTTCTCAAGCTATGTCTCAGGTAAGTCTTAGAGATTTAGAAATCATTGGTTTAAAGAACCAGAATAAAGTTTTGGAAGACATATATAAAAAGAGAGAACAGGAAAAAAATAAATTGGAAGATAAGTGTAAGGAGCTAGTAGAAAAGAATAATAAATTGGAAAAATAGGTGACAGGACGGACGGCCTTACAGGGAGCTAAGCACCTCATCTAGGATGTACTGATAGCAAAAGCAGCTAAGCTCCGACCATACTTAGATTTTATTCTAGACAAGGATATTGTTACACAAGCAGCTAAATAGAATGCCATGATGGTAAAGAAGGTCTTAAACAAAAAACCCATAGATAGAGCTAATAATGCAATCATATTTTTGAACAATTTAACAGAAGAGGAAATCGGGAAAGCAAATATCCAATATAGGGTCTTGGTTATCATGTGGGTAAGAAAAGTGGTGAATAAATATCATAATTTAGAAACATTTCAAGCAAAAATTGATGTTATGCATCATCAAATTAAGGGATTCATTGAATTGTTTAACCCTTTGTTCAAAAGAGGACTTCCTTTCTTTTGGGAAGAGAAAGGAGGAATGTGGTCTCAGAAGGAATATAATTATAAATTAATTAGCTGCATATTAGATCATAGACAATTTGATGATATTAAGCAACAATATTTGTCTAGAAAAGCAGTGATTGATAAATTGGCTGGAGAGTTTGAGATGTTGTTCGAATTCAAGGCTACGTGTACAAAATTTCCAGAATTTTCTTATTCATAGAACATGGAGCTCAGGGTATTGGCTAAGGAGATGTTAAAAATAGTAGGAGGTTCTTTTACTGCAGAATTATGTGGCTTAAAAGCTTTGTAGTTATTACCTTGATACCCCCTATAGTATGGATCTTCCAGATGCTAATCAATGAAAGACAGTTGAAAATTATGGGAAAATTAAATACAAGTTGCGCCAATGAAAACATGCTTGAGCATGACGAGGATCAAAGAGATAGTTGTAGAGTGATAAAGCAAGTCAAAATCCTGAGGATGCATTACTGTTTTAAATCCATCATGTGTGTTACCCTCATATTTTATTTTTTTATGTAAATTGTGGCAAACGTGCCATGTTAGAGTTTGTTAGAAGTTTGTTTCTCAATATGTAACTAATTTTGGCCATGTTTCAAGGTTGGTCTCAGGGACCTAAAACACTATAATTATACCCTCAACAGAAGAATAAAGGGTTGAAACCCATGAGACCTTTTATGTTATGTAATTTTGATATCTATCTTTAATAAAAGTTGTAGAGCCAAATGATGGCCTTTGAATGCAAAGATTCATGTATGCTTCTCAATTACAGTCTGTGATTTCTTTCCTTTATCTGCATGTCCATCTTGTTAATATTTTCCATTATGTTTCCTTTCATATCTGAACTAACTGTGTGATAGTTTTCAGAATTCATACTTTTTCTATGCTCTGGCTATCGTTTCAGATATTCACAAACCATTTCTACCAAAGTTAATGCAGAATTCATCTATTTGGTGCTCTGTTTTAATGGATTTTCATCATTTCTTCCTTATCACCAGACTAAAAAACATATTGACTGTAACCAAAGTATTATATTTCCTTTGTAGACATTTCCCATGCAAATTGCTCTATGTTTCTTAATAATTGTGACTTCATAGCCCAATGTACCCTTACCCTATTTCAACCCTAACAATATTTGAATTTAATGTCATATCTATATCTGGCCTTGTTATATATCTTTGAGAGATCCCTCTCTAGAAACGGAGAAACGAGCTCCCTTTCTTAAAGTGGTTCTATTGTTATCTCGGGGTCCACCTTCCACAACCTTGGGTGTGATTCTGAGTGCTAACATATCCTACAAAGAAATCCTGACTCAACCAGCACCATTGTGTCTAAGAAAAAAAAATTATTTACCCCTTGACCTATCAAGACCACACCGCAACACCCTCCACTTACTGAACCATTCACCCTCAACCCCATTTTTGAACATGTCGAACCTTCTGATACTATATTACTATCGACTTCCATGTCGACTGTATTACCACCGACTTCTGACCAACCATTACCACGGGAGGAAATAAGCTTAATAGTCTATCACAATTTACGTCCTTCACCTATTTCACCCCTTCCACTATCACCACCTATTACCAACATCATCAATTCGCCTGAAATTACCCAGATCAGCCACCCTATTCTTGTCATTACTACCCTAGTTACTGAGCAAACCCAGAAACAAGCATTAGAATTCCTACCAGAACAACTGAAAGAAACCAACAGATAGAGAAAAGAGAAGGAACTACGAAAAATAAAACAAAGTATAGAAAAGAAAAAATAGGAAAAAGAAAAACATCTACAACAGTCACAGCAGCAAACACCCTTATTATTTCATCTAGATCAGCTCAATCCGGCAATTACAATTAATCCACAGAACGCCAAAGAAGAAGAACTGAATCTATTGACAAATGAAATTAATAAGGAATATAAACACATAAGAGTGAGGACCAAATAACAAATCAATAAGCTAAATGAGAGTCTGGCACAACAATTTATTACAATTCCAACAAGGAACATCAGTGAATCAGCCAGGCCTGTGCTAGTCTATCCAATATCAACAAAATTAGGCCACAGCTTCAATGACTGCTTTACCCTGCTGAGGAAAATACACAACTATTAGGGATCGACATGATTAATATTCTAGACTTAGATATGCATAAAAATATGGATATTTTTTGAGTCTTACTACTCTTACCATAGACATACAAAATTCCCTTCATGCTTGGAAAGAATTCCAACATCAATTATCAATATCTTTTGAGACTACTGTAGAAGCATGTGTTCAGCAACATCCATCCACCAGTCAAATTAGCCTATGGTGAAGAACAATACATGATCATAGCTACTCAGATAGAAATTTTGTCATCTGTCCATTTCTTCGGGATGAAGAAATATTTTGAGGTGGGGGAGATGTTGGAGGAGCCTAAGTTAGCTAACCGACTAGGTCCTTCAGTCAAATAATTGTAAACAAGTAGGTTATTTCAACCTCATAGGTCATGTCGGTTAGTTGAACCGACAAGTAGTTATGTAACTAATTGTAAATCTTATATATAGCTTGTAGAGCCAGATAAAGAGTTGGTTCGGTTGGATGTATGAACCCCCTTGTGTTATTAAGTAATATAAGAATTCTTATTATGTATACCATTCATTGTCTCTCGTTATATCATTGTTTGTATGAATCTGTAATATGTATCATTGGTAACCTTGCAATCTGACTGATTACAACACAAATCTTGGGAATATCCATATAAAGACAAATCCCGGCATATGAAGTGTACCTATTTTTTTTTTGCTCTAATACCTTGACAAAAACTCCCAAGGTGTTACATATGTCCGTAAGTATTTCCTCCTTCCAGTATTCAAAGGGAATGGAGTACAGGTAGAGCCAAACAAGGGAGATTGTCAGATTTTCTTTCTCAGGGTTAAAGTGTCCTTTCCAAGTGCGTAAGTATAACCCCGTGGAATAGAAAAAATATGGTCCATTATCAAAGATGCGAGTGAGATATGCCTCATTGAAAATGATTATCAGGGAAAAACCTTTGACTCCGAGTTGAAGGTCATAGTAGCACTGGGATTTCCAGGTTGTATTTATCCACCAAACTAGAGCCTTTTCGATCAGCCATATCCCAACAAATTTACCATGGAGGGTGTGATCTTTCATGTACGGGATATCCTTTCGGACTCTATCCAAATGAATCATCTACAATTTGAAAAATGTTTGGAATTTCAGCACGTAGTGCCCTGGTTTCCTAGTTTCTCCTTCTTCTTGAGTCTACTTGATAACCACGCTCGTCTCTTCTCCTCTTGTCTCAGGTTGGAGGTCAGGACCTATCCCTCTATACATGCCTTTCCCCTTATCTGGAATCGAGAGAGGGGGGGACACCCCCCCACCCATGGCATCCCCCATGTTGATGTTTCCCTCCATCGTCAGAGGAGGTCAATCAGAAACCTTATCTCTGACAGAATCCTGCAAAAACTCTGACCAATACCTGCAAACCCTAGCTCTCTGTGGCTCCTCGCTCCTAGCTCTTCGGCATTACAGACCTCAACCAAGACTTTTTTTGGCCACCAATAATTTCAATATGATTAGTTTCAAAAAAATATGTTTTTAATGTTGATGAGTATGAATTTTTGGATTTATACAAGTTGCAACCAAGTATAGTGAGGAGCCATTTCCACCTAGCATAGATATAGCACCCCATTCCTAGGTACTAATGATTTGGTTTATTTCATCTTTTGGTATTAATGATCATCTTATAATTTTATATGCAGGCATCCATATTCCCCAAGCACTCACCAAAGCCACCTTCCCCCAATCCATTCCATAGCCACATTTTTCTAGCCATTGGCATGTATGTGTCCCCTCATATGGTTATTCTATCAATGGGGGTTTATCACCACTCAACCCCACCACCTTTTATGTTGGCTTCACCCACCCCACCTAATCTAACATGTTGCATCCATAATGTGTGCATCCATTCACCTAGTTACATCCCCATCTATATCATCCATTGTGAGGCTTGGAAATTATTGAGGTAGGAACACTATCTAAATAAATGAAGAATGCCTCAAAGTACAACACATTATTTCTCGTGGGTATCCATGGCACTATCTACAAGACTTATTTCATTGGGGCCTTGGATATGGTTAGGGGAGTATAATTTAACCTTAGTCCCTAAAGGAATCTTCTATCTGTCTAAGGCCAAGAAGGTTTCCTTCAACAACTGCACATGGAATTCTAAGGGTATAATTGTCTTATTAAGGATGGTAGTACCATTAGGTGGTTTTGACCAGTATGTATTTGTCTTAGGAACGTGTAAATGTTCTAGGTAAGAAGACCATATTGTTGATCCTAGATTTGTTATCATTTTTGGCAGATAAATTACTCACTTAAACACATATTTTATTATATTTTGTATATTTTATGACACACAGATCATTATTCAACCTTAGGTATGAGTGTATTTAAGGTTTATATGAAATCTTTTTATTTATCATTTTTTATGGTTTTGTTAATTAAAAACAACATTATTAAAGTGAATTTGATATATTAACCGATTTATATTATTGTTTGCATATTTTATAATCCTCTTCGGATAAATTAATAAACAGAACGCAATCATCCTGCCTTTCGCACAACATGTCTAGCTCGATGTTCAACTCGTCATCCAGCCCGTTGCGTCAAACTCGTTGGTGGTTTTCCAGTTGTTGAGATGTGTTGCTGTAGATTGCAATCCTGAAGCACCCCAGTAGACAGACACTTCATTCACCTTAGATCGACGTCCAAAGGAATCCAACTCATGGCCCAGCCTCCCGTTCATCTCTTCGTCTAGATCGCCCATCAGAATATGCACTGCTGAGAATTCATTTCGGGCATTTAAAATGTGAAACAACTGCAAACGTTCTGTTATCCACGTGTCTAGGTGATGAAGCTGTGTTCTATGTGTTTTCAAGCCTGCATTCTCCTTCGTTCACCACCACATCAACCATCCATGCACTGGATTGATGCATTCAACTTACGCTCTAGAAGATTCACCACTACGCTCTCCTCCGTTCGCCATCAGTCACCTACTGCGCTCAAGAAGGAACCTATGTGCCACCTCTGCAGATTATTCACGCTCAAGATAAGCTCGTACACCACATCTGAAGAATGTTCACGCTGAAGAAGGGAGATGCCTGCGCGTTGGCCTGCGATATGTTACATGCCTTTAAGATCGACTAAATTTAGAGAGAATTCGACCACTAAAGGGTCGACTTGCTCATCTCTGTAAATCATTATATATAGCAGCCTCTATGAGAGAGCTCAGTTAGCGAGAAGAGTTAGGTTAGTCAAGAAGAATCAGTTCATGTTTTGATATATTCTCAAACAATTTTATTTCTGTTCCACCATCTGAATAAAGAGTTGTATGCATTGCTGTTGAAGATTGCGTTTGAGTAGAAGTTAGCCAGGCATCACCCCTGATTGCTGAGAGGGCCCCTCATCAACCAAAGGTTTCTTTTCTTGTTTGTTTCTTTCATTTTTCCTGTTATAGCTAGTTTAATTCATAGTCTATTTTATTTCTGTAATGCAATTTGATTTCCGAATTAGATAATTAGACTGGGCGCATAGTTTGTTTCCAGTCTTGCTTTCAGTCATTTGATTTTTAGTTTATTGTTCAGTTTATTTGCAAGTTAGATAAAATATATTGTTGTTTATCAAGTTAAGTAAATTTAATTATGTCTATTTCATTTCTGTCTTAATTATCATTTTATGCAATTTACATTTCAGTTTATTAAGATGCAATGTTTTCTTTATGCTTATGTTTATGAATTTACTTAAGTTTATTTTGTTGTTAGATTTGCTTAGTAAGTAGGTTTGTTTATTTCTTATGCATTAGAATTACAGCTGCATGGCTTCAGCTAAAGATTAGTTTATTTAGGTTATTTTTACCATTTTAACTATGCAGCCTGTCATTCAGACACCCTATTTAGTCTGTTATTCAGCCACCCCTTTCAGACCCACAGTTTAGTTTGTCATTCAGCCCTTAGTTCGGCTTTTAGTGTTTTTTATGTATTTTGAGATTGTTTTTAGTTTTATTTTGTTAATGTCTGAATTATGTTTTGACTGTCATATTTAGATGTTAGTTTTGTTTAACCTTAAAGTTAAAGTTTAATTGTTTTAGGTTGATTATTAAAGTTTTATTATTTTCCTTATTTATTTTTGTTTGAATGTGTGTTAAGTTGTTTTTGTCTCTTGAATGTTATTACTAATTTTGTTTTAATACTATATTATTTCGCATTTATGCTTTTCAGATTGATTTATTTGTTTGTATGTGAGATTTAGTGTTATATGTGTTTTCCTTAGTATGTTTCTAGGTTGTCTCTTTGATGTTGTGTTATTGTTGAAAAAACTTGCAGGACAGAACCTAGAGATATTTCTTTTATTAAGTTTTCTACTTGCTTCTTTTATTAAGTTTGCTAGTTTCTTATAAGTTAAGTTCTCCTTGTACCCTAGTTTTCCATTTGAATAGTTAATTTTTTATTTTATTCCATTTTGAAGTTTATTATCAATTATTTAGCTTATTATTCTATCTCAGTTTAATTACTTTAATAATTGCATTTTTACGAGTTTGACTCAGTTTTTCATTTTGACAGATCTTTCGATCTTTTGTTTGTTAAAATATTTAAATGACACCCTCTAACTTTGCATGTATTTTGTGTCAACTCTAAGCTTGCCAACCCTGGTTGATAATTAAAGAATAAGTGGATTAATTTAAACATTATAACACCCAACACTTTTGGAACCGTTGCTGGGGAGTTGTTCTATAAGGTAGAGTAGAATTCTTTATGAAGTTTAGTAATAGGTTGGTAGCAGGGGAGCGGTAAGGCGAGAGGTAAGAACCTGTGCATCTGTTATAACAGGCGCCCCAAAATCCAACAACAGTAGTAGCATAGGTTTTCTTTAGTTTAAAATTCTTTCATGAGTAGAATTAGAGATCCTCAGGGTATATTTATCAAGACTTGAAAAGTTACTGAAGTCTCTACTAAATATCGTAGGGGACGTAATTCCCCAACTACTAACTCACTAGAAAGGTATCGAAATACACCTATAGGAAGTAGTTCTACCCTGAAACCTAAGGAGTCTCTCTTGGAAGATATTACTGGAGAGGCCATAGAAGGGGAATGAACCTTGGCAGAAGGTCCTAAGGACCCCGTTCCTGAGGAAGTTCAAGAGGATCAGCTATTAGAAACCCCTATCCATCCACTAGTTTCAAATCCAATTAACACAACTTTCTCACTAGTAGGATATCCGAATTTCGTAGACTTTATTGATCCCATTCAAGTAAAATCTCTCTTTGGAACCTCAGTAGATCCAGTTATCTAGAAAATTGAAAATTATACCGTAGAACCTACTATCCCTCTAGGATTCCATAAAAACACGGTTGATTAGAGGAAAATCTCTCCCGAAAAAGAACGTTGGGATGCCCTATTATCACCTCGAAAGGATCCTCCTAGGTATATTTACATTAAGAATCCAGCTTATATGGAGAGACGGGGAGAAAATGAAGATCATGATGAAGTTAGAAATGAAGAAGGAGAAGGGGGAAATCAAATTGAGGCTACTTTTGGGTTTCCTATCTTAGATACAATGCAGGATGTAACTATGAAAAACATCCCTCCTTCCTCCTTACCTATTTTCTATGGAAAAAGTAATGAGGACCCGAACACATTCCTATTCGAGTTTGATATCATTTGTAGGAGTTACAATTATCTACAAGACGCTCATAAACTAAAAATCTTTCCCGCTACACTCAAGGATTCCGCCTTGAGATGGTTCATGGGATTAGGAGAATCCACTATCAGTAATTGGGATGATATGAAAACCTCATTCTTACGAAAATATCAAGAATACTGCAAACCTAAGGACTCTCGACATGATATATTCAAGATACAACAACTTGAAGATGAGAGCCTGGAGGACTATATTGAGAGGTTCATTTATACATTACATATGTCTAACTATAATGACCTCTGAGGAGATGCAATACGTACACTTTTCCTTAAGGGGATCTCCGAGGACTTGTTAGAAAGTCTTAATCTCATGGCAGCTGGCGATATTTCTCATAAAAATTTTGCAGAGATCGGTGAGATGTATAAAAATTATTTTAGGATTAGGGGGAAAGTTATGAAAAAATTTTGAGAGCCTTTTAGTATAAATATAAGAGGAAATGTTCCTAGTTCAGGCGGAGTTACAAGAGTAGAGATAGGAAACCTGTTGGAGAATTTTAAGACTGATATCTTAGGAGCAATGGGTTATCAACTAGAATCTTTACAAGCCAAGAAGAGGCAGGATGAAGAAGGGGAACCAATGATTATTTTCTATCCAAGATGTAGAACTAAACATCCCAAAAGGGAATTTCCATTAAACGACATCTTTGTATGTCACATCAATATAGAAGAGCATCCAACAGATAATTTCCCATCCTTTCCTGGATTGCAAGCCATCTATAAAAGTGGGGATGTAGCTAAAACATCTAGGAGGCCTCCTTGGCAACCTAGAGACCAACCATCATATCCAAACTTTCCACCACAACCTCCACTCTATTATACCTCATATCAACCACCTCAACAATGGAACAATTCCAGCTGGAAGAATTGGCCACCTCAGTATCCTCCTCCTCAATTTCCATAACAGCAATATTGGTCACAATGATGGAGAGGACAACCACATCCTCAACCACAACCTATCCCTACACCTAATCATACTTATCCTTAGAATCAAACAAATTTCCATCAAATGCCGCCTAGATTTGTACCTCCAGTTCCTTTTATCACACAACAACCTCATCACTTTCAGAATGCAAATCCTCCTCGACCGACATTATTACCTGCACAGTCGATACCTAACCTTAATAATAAACCAACTCAAGCTCTTAACAGCATTGATTGCAAAATATTCCCTCATACCTTATTTCGACTGTACCTGTACATGAAATTCAATTACGATCAGGAAGAGTTGTGAATAATAAACCCAATTCATCATTCATCATTCAGGAACCAAATGAAGAAGAAGAAGATTCAAGTGAACCCATGAATGATGTTATTTTGGAGGATGTGAACATTCTAAAAGTTTCAAAACACACCCATCCTCCATAAGAAACTATTCAAGAGCAATGAATTCCTCCATTTCTAGAGAGACTCGTAATAGAAAAACCTGTAGTTCATCCGGAGTATGACATTTTGAATGAATTAAAGAACATATGTATTAAAATCCCTCTATTACAAGATATTTAAGATATACCAATATATAGTAAGGTAATAAAGGAGCTATGTATTAAAATCCAGGAAAGAAGCAAAAGGACCCTCTTACAATTCATGTTATAGGAGAAATGCCTGAATGTATGACAGGTCAGTCCCGGATTGCAAAATATACAAATCCAGGAGCCCCAGTAGTGACTGTAATTATAAACAACACCACCATAGAGAATTCATTAATCGATTTAGGATCCACTATCAACATGATGACCACCGGAGTTTTAGAATTTTTACAGTTAGGACAATTTCTTCAACCTACTCCTTCCATCCTAGAACTATCAGATCGCACTATGGTAAAACCCGCTGGAGTTCTGGATGAAATTGTTGTATCAGTAGCTTCATGGGAATACCATGTTGACTTTATGGTCATAGAATCAAAGGATCCTTCTAAAGGACATCCTATTATCTTGGGAAGACCATGGTTAGCTACCGCAAATGATTTTATAGGGTGTAGGGATGAAGAGATGACTATTCCCAATGGGTTGTCCACACAAAGACTTATTTTATATTCCCAACACAACCAATAACTGAAAATTTATTGTGGCTAAATTGTTCTTTTGGGGATGAAGACTTTGATGATCTCTCCCTTCCTAGTAATTTTTCTTTAGCACTTCAAGAGCAAACCACTAAGAATGTATTAAAACAATTTGTTTCTTTGACAACCTGTACAGATTTCCCTCAGTCCTTTGCTCAATTCGATCAGATTTTTGGAGATGATTTTCAAGAGAATATAGCTCTCTCAATGTTTACAAAAATGATTTGTGTCTTCACAATTGAAGATCACACAGGACCATATACCATACCTTGTGAGGTTGGCCCTAAAAAAATATTACATATAAATGTAAGATTAAGTGAAAACCAACAAGCACAACTGCTTAAATCTCTTAAGAAACAAGCTGGAGCATTTGCATGGGAATACACTGATATGAAGGGTATAGACCCTGATACCTGTATTCACCATATTTATATGGATCCAAGCTTGTCACCTGTAAGGAAGCCATAGAGGAGGATGAATCTTGCTCTAAAGATATAGTAAAAGAAGAATTACAAAAACTCCTCATTGCTAGTTTCATCTATCCTATTTCCGACAGTAAATGGGTATCTCCTTTAGTAGTAGTTCCAAATATATTTACATGGAAATGGCGTAATTATGTTGATTTTAGAGAGCTAAACAAAGCTACACTTAAAGAGTACTTTTCTTTACCTTTTATCGATCAAGTATTAGATACTCTATCAGGTAAATAGTATTTTTCCTTTCTTGACGGGTATAGTGGTTACAACCAGATTTTAACAGCACCGGAAGATCAAGACAAAACAACTTTTAATGCCCTTGGGAAACATATGCTTATTGAGTTTTTCCATTTGGCTTATGCAATGCACCTGCCACTTTCCAGCAGGCAGTCTTAGGAATCTTTTTCGATCTTATACATTACTGTGTGGAGGTATACATGGATGAATTTACAGCATATGGTAATACTTTTCAAGAAGCCCTTGACAAACTTGAGAAGGTATTAATCCAATGTCAAGAAACGAATTTATCTCTTAGTCATGAAAAATGTAAAATGTTACTGACATAAGGTATAGTTTTAGGACACCATGTTTCTTCCCAAGGAATCAAGGTAGATCCTGCAAAGATCTAAGTAATTGTTGGCCTTCCCTCTCCCAAAACTCAGAAAGAGGTAAGAAGCTTCCTTGGTCATGCGGGCTATTACCGCCGCTTTATTGAAAATTTTACTAAAATAGTTGCACCAATGTTTAAATTACTTACAAAGGACTCGGAATTCTAGTGGACAGAATCTTGTCAAAATGATTTTGAAATCCTAAAAGCTAAACTATTGGTGGCACCAATACTTAGGGGTCCTGATTGGTCCCTCACTTTTCACATATCTACTGATGCCTATCATACAACCATAGGACGAGTCCTTGGCCAAAAAGAAGGACAAGCACCTTATGCCATCTATTTTATTAGCAAAAATTTGACCCCTGCCGAATTAAATTATACTGTTACTGAAAAGGAATTTTTGGCAGTAGTTTATTTTATTAATAAATTTTGTCATTATATAATAGGTTATGAATTTTTTTTGCATATCGATCACTCTGCCATTAGATTTCTAATGAATAAACCAATTACCAATGGTAGAGTGACTCGGTGGCTTCTTTTATTGCAAGAATTTAACATTACCATCATTGAACGACCTGGTAAAGAAAATCGTGTAGCATATTTCCTTTCCCATATTCAACATGAAGATGGTACTAAACCAGTTAATGACACTTTTCCTTATGAACATCTATTTGTTGTATCTGTTCAAACCCTTTGGTTTGCGGATATTTCCAATTATCTAGCAACTAGGAAAATACCAAACCATTTGTCTCCACATGAGAAGCGTCATATTATAGTTTAGAGTTCCAATTATTCTTGGGTTGATAATGATCTCTTATGCACTGGTCCCAATATTATTATTCAATGATGTGTGCGGGAGGATGAAATGACAGACATCCTCCATGCATGCTACGATGGACCATGTGGAGGACATTTTTCTGATAAGAGAACGACATATAAAGTCTTACATTCTGGTTATTATTGGCCAAGCATTTTTAAGGATGCTACCAAGTATGTTAAAGGATGCGATAGTTGCCAAAGAATGGGTAGAACTATGTCATCTGATCAAATTCCCCTATAACCCCAAGTTATGATTGAACCTTTTGAGAAATGGGCTCTTGATTTTGTAGGACCAATTTCTCCCATGTCTCGTAAAAATAAATATATCTTGGTTTGTACAGACTATGCCACCAAGTGGGTAGAAGCTAAAGATTTATTTAGAGCCACAAAGAAATCAGTGGTAGAATTTATATATGAAGAAATATTCACCCGGTTTGGTGTACCTAGAGAAATTGTCACAGATCAAGGTACTCAGTTTACTTCTAAATTAATGAAAGAACTTACTACGAAATATGGCATCTGACATTGCAAATCTTCACCTTATCACCCTCAGGCTAATGTTCAGGTAGAATCAACTAATAAAGTATTAGAAGTTATTTTAACTAAGACTAGGGATAATTTTAGGGGCGAATTTCAGCCCATTGGGCTATTTTTTCATGTTTTTCTCCCAAAAAAGATTCATCATTTTGCATTTTTTGAAGCCTTGTTTCGCCCAATTTTGATGGCGTAAAAATTTTTCACCCTAAAAATCGCCAAATTATTATATAAACAATATAAAATCCTTGGAAATTAATTTTTTTTTGAAAAATATCACCAATCATCTTATAGTTGGGGTTTTAAGAATTGGTAATATTCGCCAACATTTATACAATTTTAAATAAGCATGGTTCCTTAAAATCATCCCTGAAGTCTAAGACCATTCACTTACATCATAAGGATTGGGCAGATAGACTTCCAGAGGCTTTATGGGCCTATAGGATAACATGGAGAACACTACCGGACATACCCCCTATGAGTTTGTGTATGGAAAACAAGTCCTTTTACCTATTTAATTTCAAGTTTAAACTTTTTCGTATCGCAGCACAATTAGGTATGAATTTGGATGAAGCATAGAAACAACAAATATTACAGATTAATGAGTTAGACGAAATTAGACAATATGCACTTCAAAGAACGATGTTAATACAGAATCAACGAAAAACATGGCATGATAAATTTATTAAGGAAAAGCAGTTTAACACTGGAGATTGGGCACTACTATTCGATTCACAGTTTAAAAATTTTAAAGGGAAATTAACTACCCATTGGATGGGTCCATAAAAAGTAGTTACAGCTTTTGACAATGGATCAGTAAAAATTAAAACAATTAATGGCTCAGAAATTTCCTTTATAGTAAATGGACATAGACTTAGGCTCTATCACCAACCAACATCTAAACAGGATTTTATAAAAAAAGTTTTGCAGCAAAATGAAATGGAATTAGTTGAATGGGAAGCTATTCCTCCTCCTCCTGATCCTTGAAAAATATTTTGGGTTATTATCACTTGTATATATGTAAATATGTGCTTGGTGCTTTGAATAAATAAGAGTCATTTCTAATAGGTTGTCTACACAAGACTCTTTTTCTTTTATGTCTTTATGAATAAATTGAATCATCTAACAAAGTGGTTTTGCAGTTTGAATACAAATATACTATCTCTATGAGCAGCTAACGGAATATTACTTGGACAAGGAAAGTATGCTAAATACTCATCAAGTAATTTAATATTTTTGGGGTACTTTCGAAATTTGCAGCTTATATGGATAAAAAATTTATATCAATCCTTTGTATATCATACTTAACCAATTCTGTTATGATTCATATAGTTTTTGGTATTTTGATTCAAAAATGTATATTTCTGATTTATTCTTTTAAACAATTGCTTGATAAGACCCACTTTCATTATCATATTTTTCACATCCTTATTTTTCACCAATGGATTACTAGTTCATCCTATACTTGTTATCAAAACTTGTCTCTTTTGGTGATAACTCAAAAGTAAGTGGAATTTTTATCTGTGGGGAACATTACTTTTCTTTCATAAATAAGAAGGATTGTTAGGTTAAAGAACAACTTTCAGTTATTCTCTTTTGACATGTTTTATGAGTCTGCCCATTATGAAATTACTTATAACTTTATTTTGAAAACAATTGAGGATTTAACATGCTCTAGTACCAATCGGCTTCCATATATTTAATATCATTATACAAGGAAAACTCGCTGGGGTACTGAACAGGCCCACTGGAAGCAGGTCAATGCTAAGTAAAAACCTTACAACAAGAAGCTTGATAAATGCAAGTAAACCCATCGGGGTACTAAACAATCTCACTGGAAACGGGCCTATGCTTTCATGGTACCAAGATAAACCCGCTAGGATACTAAACAAGTCTGCTGGAAGCGGGGCAATATCTGGTAAATGAGATCTGGCTAATACACCACTATGCACATAGTTCGTAAAATAGTGATAATATATGAAAAAATTCTTCAAAAATAAAAATAAAAAAAATTATGTCATGGCCAATTATTTATAATGTCATTTGAGAATGGGTCTAAGTTGACGTTTCCCTGACCATCTCATTCCGCATATATCTAAGATGTCATTATCTTAGAAATGGGACCCATAGCTGTAAATCTCACACACTCCGAAGTACACTTAAAAAACTCGACGGTGACAGGATATCTTTACAATGAGGCATGGATGGCTAGGTTTTCCTATGGTATTCTTTTGGTTATAATATTCTCATTTACATGGTCTTTCTAAGCACTGTTTATTTCATGAATATACATTTCTGAACCATTTACATTTACTAGTTAGTTTTTTTTTAAATAATTCACAGCATGCTAGCATTCTTTCTATTTTTCTGGAACAATCAACTCTTCTCTCTGTATGGCTTGAGGAAACGCCATATCTTTGGTTTGGTGGAAGATGGATGTGATTTGTAAAAAAAAAAAAAAAATTCTATTTATCTCTAACAAATGATAAGTATTTTCAAGAATGTAAACAGTGGATTTTGGTTATAGCTTGAAGCATATTTTACAGCATGGTCTTACCATATGAAGAATCGAACGAAGGCAAATGAAATATCAAATAGTGATCTGGTAAAAATGGTGATATTATAGTACTTATGATTAAATTTGCTTACTAAATTTTGTTTTGGGAAAATAGTTTTTACTTCCATTTCACTATTAATAATTCTATTCTCTTACCCAATCATGCATGAAAATGATCAATCTTTTTGTTATTTAAAATGCAATTTATGTTTTTTGTGTTATATATTCAACCTGCCCAAAGTTTTACTTTGGACATGGTTGAATTAATTTTAAACTTTATAAATGATAAAATTATTTTGAACCTGAGAATGCTGAAAATCCAATAAACTCATTTTTAATTTTCATACAATGTGTGACATGAAAGATATGTTATTTTTAAATTACAGGTTAAAAGAATAAATTTTAAATCACCTTCTTTATCTGCCAAATTGAACGCAGGTGCTAGTTCGCCTTCTTCCTAAATTGTTTTTCTTTCTCTTTGCTCAGTGGGACCTAGCATTTCTCTGGTTTGGGGGAATGTTGATCCTAGATTTGTTATGATTTTTGGTAGATAAATTACTCATTTAAACACATATTTTATTATCTTTTGTATATTTTATGAAACATAGATCATTATTCAACCTCATGTATGAGTGTATTTAAGGTTTATATGAAATCTTTTTATTTATCATTTTTTATGGTTTTATTAATTAAAAATAACATTATTAAAGTGCATTTGATATATTAACTGATTTATATTATCGTTTACATATTTTATAGTCCTCTTGGGAAAGATTAATAAACATAACGCATTCAGCCTGCCTTTGTCACAACATGTCCAGCTCGATGTTCAGATCGTCATCTAGCCCATTGCGTGAAACTCGCTGGTGGTTTTCCAGTTATTGAGACATGTTGTTGTAGATTGAAGTCCTGAAGCGCACCAGCAGACAGACACTTCATTCTCCCTAGATCGACATCCAACGTATCCATCTCACGGCCCATCCTCCCGTCCATATCTCCCATCAGACTGCGCGCTGCTGAGAATTAATTTCGGGCATTTAAAACATGAAACAGCTGCAAACGTTATGTTATCCATGCGTCTGGGTGATGAATTTGTGTTCTAGATGTTTTCCAGCCTGCATTCTCCTTTGCTCACCACCACATCAACCATCCACGTGCTGGATTGATGCATTCAACCCATGCTCTAGAAGATCGCCACTACGCTCTCCTTTGTTCACCATCAGTCACCTTCTACACTCAGGAAGAAACCTGTGCGCCACCTCTGCAGATCGTTCACGCTGAAGATAAGCCTGTGCGCCCCATCTGAAGACTGCTCGCGCTAAAGAAGGGAGATGCCTGCAAGTTGGCCTACAATCTATTACGTGCCTTTAAGATTGACTAAATTTAGAGAGAAGTCGACCACTAAAGGGTCGACTTGATCATCTCTGTAAATCATTATATATAGCAGTCTCTGTGAGAGAGCTCAGTTAGCCAGAAGAGTTAGGTTAGTCAAGAAGAATCAGTTCATGTTTTGATCTGTTCTCAAACAATTGTATTTCTGTTCCACCATCTGAATAAAGAGTTGTATGCATTGTTGTTGAATATTGTGTTTGATTAGAAGTTAGCCAAGCATCACCCCCGATTGCTGAGAGAGCCCCTCATCAACCAAAGGTTTCTTTTCTTGTTTATTTCTTTCATTTTTCCTGTTATAGCTAGTTTAATTCACAGTCTATTTTATTTCTGTAATGCAATTTGATTTCTGAATTAGATAATTAGACTATGCGCATAGTTTGTTTCCAGTCTTGCTTTCAGTCATTTCACTTTTAGTTTGTTGTTCAGTTTATTTGCAGGTTAGATAAAATAGATTGTTGTTTATCAAGTTAATTAAATTTAATTCTGTCTATTTCATTTCTGTCTTAATCATCAATTTATGCAATTTACATTTCAGTTTATTAATATGCAATGTTTCTTTATGCTTATGTTTATGAATTTACTTAAGTTTATTTTGTTGTTAGATTTGCTTAGTAAGTAGGTTTGTTTATTGCTTTATGCATTAGAATTACATCTGCATGGCTTTAGCTAAAGATTAGTTCATTTAGGTTAGTTTTTACCATTCCAACTGTGCAGCCTGGCATTCAAACAGCCTGTTCAGTCTGTTATTCAGCCACCCCTTTCAGACCCACAGTTCAGTCTATCATTCAGCCCTTAGTTTTGTTTTGAGTGTTTTTTATGTATTTTGAGATTTTTTTTAGTTTTATTTTGTTAATGTCTGAATTATGTTTTGACTGTCATATTTAGATGTTAGTTTTGTTTAAACTTAAAGTTAAATTTTAATTGTTTTAGGTTAATTATTAAAGTTTTATTATTTTCCTTATTTCTTTTTGCTTGAATGTGTGTTAATTTGTTTTTGTCTCTTGAATGCTATTACTAATTTTGTTTTAATAGTGTATTATTTCACATTTATTCTTTTTAGATTGATTTATTTGTTTGTATATGAGATTTAGTGTTATATGTGTTTTCCTTAGTATGTTTCTAGGTTGTCTCTTTGATGTTGTGTTATTGTTGAAAGAACTTGTAGGACAGAACCTAGAGATATTTCTTTTATTAAGTTTTCTACTTGCTTATTTTATTAAGTTTTCTAGTTGCTTATAAGTTTAGTTCTCCTTGTACCCTAGTTTTCCATTTGAATAGTTAATTGTTGATTGTATTCTAGTTTAGATTTTATTATCAATTATTTATCTTATTATTATGTCTCAGTTTAATTACTTTAATAATTGCATTTTTAGGAGTTTGACTAGGTTTTTCATTTTGAAATATCTTTCGATCTTTTTTTTGTTAAAATATTTACACAACACCCTCTACCTTCGCATATATTTTGTGTCAACTCTAAGCTTACCAACCTGGGTTGATAATTAAAGAATAGGTGGATTAATTTAAACATTATAACACCCAACACATATCTTAGGACATGAAGAAATGGTTGATGCACACAAAATCATGAATAATTCCTCAAATAACCATGCACAACTTATAGGGGGAATCCATGGTGATAAGTATGGGTCATGGATATTTGGGGCCTTAGACATGGTTAGGGGAAGAGACCTGAACCTTAGGCCCTAAAGTAATATTATAACCATCCAAGGCCAAGAAAGTTTCCTCGAATAACCACACATGCCTCCTTTGAGTATCATTGGGCTATCATTGAGGATGATAGTGCCATTAGGTGGATTCGATTTATATGTATGTGGTTTGAGGCCTTGGAAAATGTTCTAGGAAAGAAGAGAATTATGTATCCCTTAAAGAAATTGTTTAGTCATCAATATCCATGAATGATGTATTGAAGCACCACACATGTATGCATGGCAGTATGTATGGGTATTGAGGCCCTGGGTCCTTGGCCATGGTTAGGGGATGGAACCTAAACCTTAATCCTAAAAGGAATATTATATCCATCCATGGACAAGAAGGTTTCCTCGACCAACCACACATGGCCTCATAAAGATATCTTTAACCATTTTTTGAGGATTTTATTTCCATTAGGTGGTTTAGAGAAATATGGATGTATTTCAAGGCTTTGGAAATTATCTAGGGAGGAAAAAATGCCTTGGGAATTAAAGAAAACATTGATACATCTAGCGCCATGAATAATGGCTTGAAGCACCACACATGACTTTTGGGTGTGTCCTCATCACTATATATGGGTCTTGTGCCCTTGGTTCCTTGGACATGGTCAGGGGTGGTAACTTGAACCTTAGGCCCTAAAGTAAACTTCCATACATATAACTTGAACCATTATTCCATAAGGAACATTATAGTCATCCAATATCAAGAAGGTTTCGTCAAAATACTGCACATGGCCTCCTCTAGGAATTATTTTCCTATGATTGAGGATGTCATTCCATTAGGTGGTTGTGAGAAGCATGTGTGTGTCTTGGGACTTGTAAATGTTCCATGGAATATGACCATTCCTTATTCCCTAAATATATTTTTGTGGAATCCAAAGTCATGAACAATCACTCAAATCACCATTCATGACTTCTTGAGTGTATCCGTGGATCTATTTATAAGTATTCTAACCTTGAGGCCTTAGACATGGTCAAGGGAGGAGACATGAACATTACGCCCTTGTTGATATTTTAATTAAGAGGATATTTTATTCATAATTATTTAGAATTTAATTCAATTTATATCATATCATAATAATTGCATGCATAAGGATCACTAAAAGAAAGACATTCACAGCATACACAAAGATTTATCCTAGGAAACCATCTTGAGGAAGAAAAACCAATAGAACTTATTTAGTATAGATTCATCAACAAAGTACAACATCAATACAATGAAGAGATAAATCTCTCTCATAGAAAGATACCCAAGATACAAAGATACGATAAGATAAAACCCGAGATATTAGTCGTCCTCCAGTTGTTGCTTCTCTCTCTTGTGCACTTTTCTTATTGACTTGATGTGAACTTTCTTAATGTTGAAATTGAGGTAGGTTCCCTTCTTATTTATACCTTCATTTTAAATTTCCATGTTTTCCATGGATTTCTAGAACTTTCTAGATGATTTCCTTTCTAGAAATTTCCGAAGGTTTACTTTCTAAAACTTTTTGGAGGTTTCATTTATATAACTTTCCAGAGGGTTCACGGTCAACATAAGAATATATTTTTAATCTACACAAAATATCATCACTCCCTATTAGAAAGGAAGGTAGTCTTCTAACACACTCTTCGATACTACTTCCATTGACCTATACTTTACCATTTACTGGTTGATCTTCTGTGAATTTATCCATCACTAGAATCTATGTACCAACAAGCCATCATCCACATTATGCATCCCAGACCTCAATATCATACATAGCATCTCACTAGTGGGTACATCCTCATTGTCCTTTCGAACCTTATGGGTCTCAATGTCCTTTTTTACCTTTTGTCATTATGGGACTTCATCTAGATAACACAAAACTAGGCATATAGCTCATACAAAACTAAGTAACCACCCATCTCACACATAATGGGTAGCTAGCTTGAAAGATATCCCTTCTAGTTGGAACCACCAGGTATCCATCCCATAGTGACTGGGAATCAAATCACAAGTTTTACGTGATCCATTTTTACACACACTATCCATATATCCCAAGTCTAGGAATCTTCCAACCAACACAGGTTGGCCCTCCAACCCAAAATTTGGTCATCCACCAGTCCACACGACCTGGTCTTCTAGCCTTGAATACTAGGTATTCTGACCTTATGCGAGGTTAAGCTGACTTGTGCCACAATCAGTAACGTGCTCGTGAATGACTATATGTTGTTAGCACACTCTATATTTTAATTCCCTTGGAATCACATCTATAACTTAACACTTCCTCTCAGGGAGGAAATTCATTCTACACCACGCCAAGCTTGTCCCTTAAAAGTTCAAACTTTATCTTTAACAGAGGCTTGGACAAAACATCATCTATCTATTTGTTTGTCGCAATATATTGGAGATTCATAGATCCATTATGCACCATGTCTCAAATATAATGGTACTTGATCTCGATATGCTTGGACTTTTCATGAAACAAAGGGTTCTTAGACAACTTTACACAACTATGGTTCTCACAGAAAATACAAGTCACCTACAACTTGAGATCAAATAGTCATGTAAGCAAACTCTGAAGCAACATAGTTTTTCTACCAGTTGAACATGCTTTTATATACTATGCCTTATCCATACTGAGTGCTAAACTAGTGTGTTTCCTATTGAACACTGAGATCATAGTTGATCCCAAACTAAAGCAACTTCACGATGTACTATTCTCATCTATGACAATACCATCCCAATAAGAATTAGTTTAGCCTTTCATTCATATATCATGATATAAAACATATCTGATTCCATAGTCCACTCTACCTTTCAGGTACTTAATCACATGCTTTGTCACAATCAAGTGAACACGTCTCAGATCGACCATATACTGACTTAATGTGTTCACCACAAAGCATATATATGGTCTAGTTTTCATCAAATACATCAATGAACCTATTATCACTAAAGTCAACTCTCGACTGCAAGAGATCCAAGCTTAGAGAAATATTAAAATTGTTGAATGGATGATTAGGTTTGAGAGTTCATTTGCAAATGAATATCATAGAGATCTGGAAAATATAGCAGATATACCAAAGAGAGAATGCATAAACAAAGGTATAAAGTTACGAGCATGAACTTATGTAGGGAAAGAACCAACTATGTCTCATATCATTGAAAAACATACAACTGAAACATAAGAATTTTGGTACAAATGAATAGGACCATACATAGAAAAAAATTATGAACAACATGTAGTATTTATCACTTCAAATTAAGACCAAACAAGTTCAATCGTACATAATCACTGCAAAGCATCTTTAATAACCTAGGAAATGTAATACATGCCTTTTCCAATACAGTATCAGCCCTTGGCTGGAACTCTCCCCTTCCTAGTTTATAACATGCCATTTTATATAAAATTACATCAATAAACTAACATTAATTCGAAGAAATAGAAACTATCTAAAAACAAAACACAATCTAGAATTATCTGCCAGAAAATCTAGAATGTTGAAAATCCCCTGTCATTTGTGATTTAGTTTCCGGTTGTGCCAATAGCTGGTGTCATGTTCATCAAACATAATGACACTTGTGTTCTTATCTATCAATCAATGATCATTATCAAAACTATGTGAACAATACCGTGACAAGGATTTGAAATTCATTTTGTCTCTTCATCAAAACTTTTGGGCACAATTTCCTCTGGATGGATCTTAATAACTTGTTGATGAAGCATTCTTTGTCACCATTTGGTCATGTACTCGTCTCCAGGAATTCTCCATATATATGTTGTATTCTTAATTCCCAATACCTTGCATATAAGTATAATATTCAAGCCAGAAAGAAGCAGAAAAAGAGTAGATTTTGTTCTCATTTCAGTAGCTGAGTATTTATCAATGCGATCCACTTCTTGCTGTAGAATTTACATTTGCACTTAGATGATTTTCCTAATCCAAGTAGAGCATCTCACTCTAACGAGACTTTAGTTAACAGGTCGATCTCATACAAGACTCCAGGATCTATACACAACTCTACTCATGTATGATAAATACTCTAACTTGACACTTGTGCAAGTGTATTCAACAATTGTAAAGGATTGTATTTATCACATGGAAGGTTTAAAATTCAAACATTTTTTTACTAGTGCTTTGTTTTAAGCTTTATACTATATAGGGCATATCCCATTTTGATTGGGAGAAACAACTAGATTACTTTTAATTATGAAATTGCTTCCCAAATAATTCGATAAGTTATATGGAACAGTATCTTGAGCTTGGAACTTGGAGCCTTGATCTCGACTTGTATCTTGTAATGTTGATGTTACTTGTTAAAATATTTGAATAGGCCACCAAACAGTCGCATTGGCACTTGGGACCCAAGGCGTTGGGAAAATATGTAGACCCGTAGATTCTTCTTGGACCCTGATGAGAGTGTTAGCTTTAGCTCTTATGATATGAACTTGACATGGAGATGGATGAAAACCCTTGAACTTTTATAAAACTTAACTCATGATTTTTTATTGCAATGTGAGAACATCCGAAACTAGAAAATCTCCAATAATTTGAACTCTAATATTTAAAATAATTTGGAAAAGAGGTGAACCAATTAAACATAAAAATCTCAAGGTTCTGGATATTCTGGCAGTGGAAAACGAGGTCTCTCTATAAGTGCATTGCCGGAATCTAGAATTTTGATGCAACAAATTCTAGTACTAACAGAACCAATCATCTCTCTATACATGGTGGGATCCATTGTATATTAAGAAGCATCACTCAATAACTTCAGGTTCATTAAAATCGGTGTAACCATGGGTTTACAAACCATCATCCCGAATCTCTTCAGTATTTCTATAGCATATTTTCCTTGGCTAAGGAAAATATCATTATGTCTCTACCACACCTCTAGGACCAAAAAGTAGTTCATAATGCCAAGGTCTTTCATATCGAACTATGTAGTGTACTCCCTCTTGTACCCTGCGATGAGATTCTCATCCCCTATTAGAAATAGGTCATACACATATAATAGTAATATTGTTGGTCGACAACTACAACAAAACCATGTCATTAGCATCTCTTTTAGCTTCTTTTTTAGCTCCCACTATCACTTTTAGTATATTTCTCATCATTTTTTGGACAAAGTAGACGCTTTTCCACGGGATGGCACTTTTAATGGTGTTATTAGCATCCCTTTTTAAAGGTTGATGCTAATTAGCATCCCAATTTGCATCCCTATTAGCGTCCTAATTAACGTCCAAAATAGCATCCCATATAATGCCCAAAATAGCCTTCTAAAAACATCCATAATAGAACCAAGCATAACACCATATATTGATCCAAGGCTGGCGCCAGGAATTGTGCCATGAATGTCACCAGGAAAAACATCTAACATAGTGCCAAGTATAGAGTCATAAATTGCGTCTAGAAAACATCCAACATAGAACCAAGTATAGAGCCAGGTATAGCATCTAGAATAACGCCATAAATTTAGCATCCCAACTAACGTCCAAAATAGCATCCCATATAACGCCCAAAATAGCCTCCAAAAAAACATCCAGAATAGCACCAACCATAGCACCATATATTGAGCCAGGGTTAGTGCCAAGCACCATGAATTTTTCCAAGAAAAACATCTTACATAGTGCCAAGTATAGTTCTAGGAATTGCACTTAGAAAACATCCAATCTAGCACCAGGTATAGATCCAGGTATAACACCTGGAATAACACTATAAATTTCAAAAGGAACTGCGCTAGGAATTGCACTAGGTTTAGAGCTAGGAATTGTGTTCAAAAAACGTATGACATAACATCAAATAGTTCCAACGTTAGCACCAAAAATTTTGCTAAGAAAATAGTAAGAAATTTCTGAAGGAATTATGCTAGGAATTGCACCAACCATAGTGCTAGTTATAGATCTAGACATGGCACGAGGAATTGCAATAGGAATTTTAGAAGATATTGTGCTGAGATTTTCCTAGGAAAAGGGCCAAGCATAGCACCAGGTATGGAGCTAGGAATACAATTAAGAATTGTCCTAGAAAACATCCAACATTGTGCCAATTATAGAGCTACGCATGGCGCTTGGAATAGCGCCAAATTTTTTGAAAGTAATTGTGCCAGGTTTAGAGCCAAGAATTGTGCTCGAAAAAAAGTCTAACATAATGTTAGATATAGCACTAGGATTAACACCAAAATTTGCGCTAGGAAAATAGCCAAGAGTTACAGAAGGAATTGTGCTAGGAATTACACCAGGCATAGTGTCAGGTATAAAGCGAGACATAGAACTAGCAATTGCAACAAGAATTTCGAAAGGTATTGCACCAAGAATTTCACCAGGAAAAGTTAGACCACTCAATATAAAAAAAACATTACACTTAAAAGGGACACTAAATGGGATGTTAATCCCAGGATTTGTTGTAGTGTACCACCATAACCTTGTAGTAAGGGTTAGAATATTCTTTACTCTTAGTAAATCCTAGTCTCATCATAAAACATTCAATTATTCCATACCATGTCTTGGGTGCATGTTTCAATCCATACAAGGCCTTATTCAACCTATACACATGTGTCTACCTATCCAATGTCTCAAATCCTTGTGGTTTTTCCAAGTACACTTTATCTTCTACTACACCATTCAAAAAATTTGTTTATATGTCCATCTGATGTAGGTTCCATTTCAGCACTGCAACTATATCAATTATAGTTCTATTCGAAGTGTATCTTTCCACAGAAGAAAATGTCTCCTCATAATCTATTCCCTCTTTCTAGGAGAAACCACAATCCACAAACCTTACCTTGTACTTCTCAACACTACCATATGCATCATGATTCATCTTGTATATCCATTTGAAAGTCACTAATGACTTCCCTTTTGATCTCGGAACCACATCCCAAACATCATTCTTCATATCGAACTAGTATTTTTCAATCATGGCATCCTTCCATGCTTTCTTATCAACTGCTTCTTAATTGTTAGTTTTTCAACATTTAAGCTATAATTATGTTAAGATATTTTCACTGAGAGAATAACAAGCACAGCAATCACATAAGCACATCACAAGAGACAAGAGACACAAAGATTTTAGGAGGGGAAACCA
>LPNX010329275.1:130432-155485 GCA_001517045.1 Pseudotsuga menziesii
TCTGATTGTATAAACAGATAGATCTCTTCAAATGGAGCTATCCAATGTACTCCTTTTCTGAAAACAGTGGAGGGAAGCTCCCGGAACAGGAAGCCCTAATTTATTGATTTCTTCTGCAGAAATTCCTGTTACTGTTTCTGTAATATCTCCGAAATTAATGATCCTATGTGTCTTAAATTTCTCACTTAGGTAACCTCGCATGTACCTGATCCAAAACCACAGGTTTCATCCTAATTGGTTTCACCATTTGGGATTTATGATCCTTTTCCCAAGGTGACCTGTTACAGGACTGTTCAGAACAGCGAAGTTGTACGGACTGCCACGTGTCACTGGTTCATCTTCTGAGTCTGAACTTCATACCATAGCAAGTGAAGTCCGTGAACTTTTTTTAACATCTTCAGGAATTCCATTTGGACCTCTGTAGCCTAAGATATATCAGATCTCCCCAGGTGTCCTGTTTAGGGATGAATTCTGGAAGAGGATGGAACCCTAACTTGGAGAGATCATATCTCCCAGAATATAGCGAATCATAGTCTTCCCTTTGGACACAGTGTTCATAAAGATTTTATATTCATCACCTGCAATTTTCAGCTTCTGATAATTCTCCAATATCGAAATATAGCGACTGTACCAAAACTTAGCAGTTTTAGTATTTAGGGTTTCTCCTAGCTCAGGGTCAAACTAGGGTTTGACTTTCCCAGAGATTTACCCAACCAAATTTACTGATCCAGGTCTCTAAATTTCGGTTTTGATGAGGAGAACAATCCTATGCTGGTCTCACCCAAAATTTCCTCTTCTGTAGAAATCCCTAATTTCCACATCGAAACTGAAAATGCTTGAAATTGAATTCTGCATCGACAGAACGATGCACCATTTAATGGAGAGTCATCCTAGCATACTTTTGCTGAAAATATGTGGAGGAAGATCCACAAAATAGGAAGCCCTAGTTCCTGTAGCTGCACAATGTCTTCTTCTCAGGTTAGCTTTGATACCATGTTAGTTTTTCAACATTTAAGCTATAATTATGTTAAGATCTTTTCACTGAGAGAATAACAAGCATAGCAATCACATAAGCACATCACAAGAGACAAGAGACACAAATATTTTAGGAGGGGAAACCATAAATGGAGAAAACCCCTCAACTTCCTCTAAGATAGTATCACCACAAGATGTGATCCCAAAACAGTAAGATGACCTCCCTTCACAACAGCAGCCTTCTGTCTTCTATCAAGCCCAAGAATTTCCTTCTCCAAAAGTGCGCCACACTTGAGAGAGCAAGTGATGTAAGTCACAAGTGATAAATAGAGAGAATCTCACTCTCTATTTATATTCTTCCGCTGACTTGAAGTGCACTCAACCTAACAATTACTACTCGAGCCTACACCTTAATTAGTGTATAATAACTCAAGTGCCCCTAAACTGTGGGGACTTACCTAATGACTTGATATGACTTGTTTACATTATTAATCCTCCCGATCGAAACATCGGGGCATGACCACATTACTCAAATACATAATAGAAACATCCCGGAATAAACATCGGGTTACAATATATGAAATATATAGAATAATACATTCCGAAGTTACATATACATCAACATTAATAAATGGAAGGTTTTTCATTAATGATGTTACATAATAATACCATGTGAATATGGTTGAGGTCTCTTTCGCTCTCTGAAAGACCCATCTAGAGTCCCATATTTCTCTACATCCTAGATAATCTCCCAAGCCCAATATGGTCTTCCCTTATATGTAATCATTTCTCGGGGTGTATCTACAAGTATCTATGGTTCTTCCATATCATGATCATATATAACATGCTCTTATGGTACAACATCATCTTATGTACCAATATTGGTGACTCTAAGAGCTTCAGGATCCTCATCATGGATCTCATATGTATGAGTCTTCCTCGAACTACTATAATATATATCCTCATTGAAGGTAACATATCTGCTAGTCTCAATCTTCCTGTAACTAGGAATGTAGACTATGTATTCCTTTGATGAATCACTATATCCAACAAATATACCCTTCTTTCCTAAAGGATCCAACTTCGTTCTCTTATCCTTGGGAATATGTACATATACATGGCAACCAAATATTATCATGTGGCTAACCTTTGTCTTCTCTCCTGTAAACATCTCTTCTGGTGTCTTGTTTCCAAGTACATGGTGAAGAGTTATATTCTGCACATATACGATGGTTATGATTTCCTTTTCCCATGGGTGCAATGGTAAATATTTATCATGAATCATAGCCTTCACTACTTCTATTACCATCTAATTATTTATTTATACCAATCCATTCTATTGAGGATTTTAGGGAGTGCACATCTCCCTCTTAATACCAACTTCTATGTATAATGTCTTAAATGCATTTGATGTGAAATCTTCTCCTTTATTTTACCTTAATGTATTTATCTTCTTTTCAAATATATTCTCTACAAGGGCCTTGAATTCCTTGAACTTGTTGAACACTTAACTTTTTGCTTTCAAGAAATAGATCCAAGTTTTACGTGAGTAATCATCAATAAAAGAAACATAATATACATACCCACTAAGTGATATTGATGACAAAATTACACACACATACAGATGTACTATGTCCAAGATTCATTTTTCTTTGTTGTCACTCCCTGGAAATGGACTCTTCACGTTCTTTCCTTGTGCACATCCCTTGCATATACCATCATGACTCACATGAATATATGGTAAACTTGTAACCATCTTTAGTATTGTTAGCAATGCTTTGTAATGTATTTCTCTGCCATAGCTCACTCAGATTCACAGTGCTATTTACCAATGCTTGATTTGATTGTCCCCTAATCTTGTATATACCTCCTTCTTGAACACAAATCACAATAGCATCATAAATAATCTTTCCCTTTGGCCACATGATTACTTGGATATCAACTAAAGAAAATCTATATCCACGTTCATCCATTCCTCAGATGAAGAGGGTATTTTTCTTCAAACCAGGTACATACAATATATATTTCATCTTCATAGGATTTATGGAATCCAACCTATAGGATGGTTCTCCTACCCATTTTATGGGATATTGATATCATCATCAAGCTTCACTTTATGAGGTGAATCCTTCTAAATCAAATTTGTGAGAGAATTCTTGTAACAGGTCATGTTCTTATAAGCACCACTATCAACAACCCATGTGACACTTCCATGAGTGACTATCCCTATAAGAGTTGATATCAGCACATATTCTTTGATTGAATCATATTCTCTTGTTTTCTTCTGAATGGATTCATCATCCTCTACGTCATGAGCATGATATCTTTTATTATTTCCTTTTCTGATTTGATCTTTTATTTGAGGAAAGGTTCTTGTAATGTGTCCCATCTTCTAGTAGTTGTATCATTTGTAATTTGAGTAATTGTTTGTGTCTTTTGAACTTTTTGTGGGAATGGGATTCTTTGTTTATTTTCCCTTTTCATACATATACTACTAATGCTTGATCTTCATCATCACCCAACTTTTCTTCTCTTACTACCAATCTAGCTTCTTCTTGTGAGAACTCTTCCCATAGTCTACTGAACTTTGTTAGCTTCCTTCTAGACCAAATTCCATGAATAAATGGTTCCCAAGGCCTTGGTAGACCATTCAATGTAGTCATCGCTATCTCAACTTCATCAACTGTGTCTCCTTTTCGAGGTACGAGATGTTTTCCAATGGCCTTGAGCCCTAGAAGCTACTTTTAGGGACTAAATCTAATTTTTTCTCTCTTATCCATTTCTAAGGTCATGAGAGCTACACTTGGTTCTCTGAACATATTAATGGCTCTAATATTCAACTAAAATCCATTCTTAGTTCTAAAAAACTTTCAATGGCCCTCATATTTCTACTTAGAGGCTATTGATCCCCTAGAGAGGTCATGTGCGGTAATTCAGGGCAATATTCATGGCCCTTAAGCCTTGGAAGATTTATTTTTTTATTAATCCCTAGGGTCCTCCACCAACCATGTACAAGGCAATAATATTCATAAATGGATATCAAAACATCATAATGGAGTATGTATAAAAAAATGGAAGCCAAATAACCCCTAGACATGTCCTCTATGGTGGTTTGTAACCTCCTTCAGGTAACCTTGATCTCTAAGTGTGTACATTTAGGGAATAAATCCTAGATTTCTTACATTTACCATGTATATCCATGACCTATATTTGGGGATCAATATCTCCTAGTGTTATCCTATCCCCATGCAGAAAGAAAGTTCACCTAGTAGAGGCTAAGCCTTGTGGTCAAACATCTTGTTCATGGTCCTCAATTCATAGAAGCTTCCCTTAGGACCTATGTGCCAAGTTTCATCCTTTGAACACTTCCATATCCTAAAAACCAATTTTGGTGCAATAAACCTTCAAATAGTTTCCATATCCTCACCAATAAGCTAAATATTCCCTATATAGATTTTGTGTAGTGGTCTAAGGACTCATTCATATCCCTTGATTCATCAAACTTACAGTGAAGGAACAATTCTTGGGTTTCTTCTCCCAACCATAGTTAGGCACTCCACACTCATACTTGGTGTTCATAACATTCTAATTAGAGTTGAATATACTCATATGGAGGAAAAATACACCTCAGTCCTAGACTTCTTGAGGTATAAAAAATCATACACATGCATACTACTTTAAACCACCTAACTACATTTGCATCCTCAATCATAGGGAATTGATACCCTAAGGATGCAATGTGTGGTTATTTGAGGTAAATATATTATCTCTATATGGATAGAATATTATTTTATGGATTAAGGTTCAAGTCTCCTCCCCTAACCATAGTGAAGGCCACAAGGCCTCAGGAACCATACATAGTGCCAAGGATACCCTTGAGAATTCATATTTGGTTCTTTGAGGCATTGGTCATGGATTTGTATGTCTCAACAGTTTCTTTAGTTTCTAAGGAATTTTCTTCTTCTCTAGAACATTTCTAAGGAATTGAGACATATGCATACTATTCAAAACCACCTAATAGCATTGAAATCCAAAATAATAGGCCAATGATTCTATTAGGAGGACATGTGTCGTTGTTTGAGGAAACCTTCTTGGTGTTGTATGACTAGAATATTACTTTAGGGTTGTTGATATTTTATGTACCTTCAAAAGATATTCTTATGTTGGCCATGAACCCTCTAGAAAATTCAAGAAAGGAAGCCTCCATAAAGTTCTAAAAAGGAAACCTTTGGAAAGTTCTAAAAAGGAAACCTCAGGAGAGTTCTAGAAAGGAAACCTTCGGAAATTTATAGAAAGGAAATCCCCCATAAAGTTCTAGAAATCCATGAAAATTATGGAAATATAAAATGAAGGTATAAATAAGAAGGCTTCCTGCCTCAATTAAAACATCAAGTCAGTAAGCACAAGAGAGAGAAGCAACAGATGGAGGAAGGCTAATATCTTTGGTTTTATCTTATCTTATATTTGTATCCGAGGTATCTATCTATGAGATAGCATTGTCTCTTGATTGTATTGAAATTTTACTTTGTTGATGAATCTATATTGAAGACGTTATGTTGGGTTTTCTTCCTCAAGTGGGTTTCCCAGTATAAATATTTGTGTATATGTGAATGTATTTCTTTCAGTGATCCTTATGCATGCAGTTTTTATATTGATATGATATAAATTTAATTAAGTTATAAATAATTATGAATAACATTACTGCTTAAGTAAAATATCAACATGGTATCAAAGTCATGCTGAAAGAAGTCATTGCAACAACTACAACTGCCAAAAGTTGGATATTAGAGTTTCCTCATAAAACCCTAGGCTATACATTGGGCATTTTTTACGTTGACAGTGGAGCTAATTTTGGATTATGCAGATCACTTTGGCATAGCACATTGACTAGTAAGTCCCAACTCCATTTCTGAAAACTTTCATCTCTGCCATATTTTTTAAGCTTAGACAAAAGGACAAACAACACTAAGCTTGATGAGAATCTTGAAGGGGATGATAATTTCCAAGCATGGAAGTTGTTGGTTGTGGAACCCGATATTCTAGATCCAGAGATATTATTTATCTGTGTGTGTAACCCATGTGTACTGTACACTCATTCCCCCTGCCTTGGGGTTCGTGGGTGGAACCCCGGAGAAAAAATTTTGGGATGTGTGTTGGTCAACAGTTATGCGGACCCATGGTATTGGGTTAACCGTAGTATTTTCCCATGGTATTTTTCCCCTATAAAAGAAAGCATTGTAACACGGTTGTGTATGGTATTATTGCATTGTAAACAATCTCTGTGATTGTGTGAGAGAGACTATGAGAGTGTGAAGAGGAAGTGCAGCGATTTTGCTGCAGGTTGTATCCCTTCATCTTTCTGGACTATAATAAAAGTACTAGAAATTTCTCTGTGGACGTAGCCCATCATTTGGGTGAACCACATCATATATATGTCTCTCTGTAATGTGTTTAATGTGTTTTGCATCTTGTTTAATGATTTAAATGTATATTTGCTATTGCTCTGCAGCCCTATTTTCTAACAGAAGAATAGGGTGCTTCTCGTCCTAAAAGACAATGATTTGGAAAAATATGTTGAAGAAGAAGTTGATGAGCCATAGGGATATGAAGCTAAGGCAAGGAACAAGACGAACATGATTAGGCCAAAGAGAATCAATGCACATTCTATCAAGTATCACTTGATCCCTAATGTGGCATTATTGCATACTCCAAATAAGGTGACCAATTCCTTGTCTCGATTGTTTAAAGGAAAGCATATCAACTGAAATATGACATTAAGGTCACAACTCAAGAATGTGAAAATGCAAAATTCAAAAACCATTCAATTGTACTTTACAAGGGTATCTCAAATCAAAGAATAGATTAAAGAAATTCAATACTACCCAATGCTACTAAATGAGGTGAAGAGTTATCAACCAATCATGTCCTTCCTCTAGCTTTATTACTCAAGTTACATAGGTTTACAAACTTCTAGGAGATGTATGCTTGGATATGCTATCTTGTTGTTTTATAACCCAAATATTTTTCCCATATTAGCTTTGTACTCCTCTTTATTGTAGTTATAGAGTGGAACCATGCCTCAGAATTGCCCAGATATATTTACTGTTTTTTGCTACAACTCTATAGGTAATGTTCCATATTTGATAAAGGGGACATTCACTTCTACTATTCATTGCTTCAAATTGTCCAAAATCTTCAGAATAGTACCACAACCTTCTTGAAAACCCCAAGTAAAGACCCTATGCAAATAGGGGGTAACACTCTCCAAACTATTATTCTTCAGTTCACTCTCCTCAAGGATGGTGATGAAGGTGTCATTTGTGAAGTGACCATTAACAAGTTTTCTATATTTAGTGTGAAGGAGAAGAATCCCCTTAATGAACCCTTTTCTGATTTTGTAGACAATCAAATACTAGAGCTTCACTTGCCATCCTAGGGCATGCTTTATGTGTTTTACATAGTTTATT
Organism: Pseudotsuga menziesii; assembly: GCA_001517045.1. Taxonomy (NCBI): domain Eukaryota; kingdom Viridiplantae; phylum Streptophyta; class Pinopsida; order Pinales; family Pinaceae; genus Pseudotsuga; species Pseudotsuga menziesii. The sequence continues at coordinate 137,875 of LPNX010329275.1, forward strand.
TCAATACATTATCTCTTATTTTATGTTTTTTATGATAATGTATATTTTGAATTTTCTCCAACCATGTATTTATACAACAACAAAAAAACCTCTTGAATTGATTAACTAGTTACGAATGCATATCCACTTTTTTCGTTTATTTTTCCTTGGAAATATATTCTTGAGAAACTCTTAAGAACATCCCACATTTCGAGGAGGCTGCCTAATGTAGAGGTTGACATAGATTTAGTGTGCATAACCCTGTGGAAATCGAACTAAGGACATGAACAATGCATCTATTTACCAACAAGATCTTGGAATTTAGTTGCACAAACTAAGATAGATAACCCTTGGGGCTAGTGCACATCCATTTTTATATTGTTAATAATTTAATTGATATAGTTTTAAGCACATGTGTTTATGTTATTCTCTTTCCCATATTTTTCATTGTTGCATAAATTACTTTTAATTAGGCCATTGTACCATTATAGTTGGATTTAGATTAGTCATTTCCTTAAGGAAAAAAAGGTGAGGAAGTCATTATGGGTAGTATAGAATTTGTGGCATAGTTCTTATATTTCATCATATTAGAAGGATATACTATGGTCAACGATGACCAATTATTTAATTTAAACTTATATGCAAATGTTTTTGTTAAAGGTGAAGAGGGAAATGGTAGTCCTTCTAATAGAGTAATTCCACAACCTTTTCCCACTTGGTGAAATAGATCATGACAGTGATATAGATTTATTTGGATACAAGGATGGATTTCAAGTGGTGATAATTACTTCATTGAGAGAATAGATAAAGAAAAATAATCAACTGCAATATTTCAACTTATGCATTGATATAATTGTGTGCTCTTGGCATGTGAAGAATTTATGCATAAACAAATAAGAATCATGAACCATAGTTGAACTATAATTGTACATGTGAAATATTTTTTGTTCAATAGATTGACCACCAAAATGGCTACTACAAATGCTAGTGTATGAATTGAAGCACTTTCTCAAGATCTTATATTTCCAAACAGTGCAAGACCATATATTGATCCTTTATATAATCCACTTTCATTTCTTCGTCATTCCTCATTCTCTATTTGGAGCTCCAGTCTTCTTATATGTAATTGTCTCTCACCATGTTTTGTTTAAGTTTCTACTCCTGCACATAACTAGAGCCACGAAAACCATGAAAAAAAGAGATTCACCATCATTTGAATACCACACAAACCAATCTACGCATGAGGAACAACTTACAGTTTGTAAAAATCAATTCGTAGAAATTCAAATTTCCAAAATTATGTGTTGAGGTTTGATGGTAATACAATACAATACTAAAGATAGTGAAGTGCTAAAAAACCACCAAAACAGGACAAAATGTATTGTTACTACTTGTCAAATGTGTTTAAGATCAATTATTCTTTTTAAAATGGATATTAGAAAATGTTTCTAATAATGAGGTTGTCAGGTTGGTACCCTCTAAGAAATAAATTTGAAAAGGAAAGGAGAAGGGCATACTAATGTTCTAGGTTTGACAACTTGTTATAGGTGGTCTGCAAGTCTCTCTTTCCATTACATTATTATTCTTGCAATATTATGGCTTGTGTATAATATTTATTATTAAGTGAAACACGAGAAGTTTGATATTGTTGATATGTCAACATTAGATAGACTGGGTAAATTTAGAAATTTTGATGTACAATCTAAATTGACTCATGTAGTTCAATGATGTTATTTTGGTACTTTGTTTGTGTGAAGGAAATCCAAACCCAATTCTAGTATCGGGTGAGATTGTAAAATCAAAATATCATAATTTTTGTTTGATGCTTCATGGTTATCCATATTAGAGGACTATCTCATGCAAATTGCACTTGAATACACTAACAAATCATCATGTTGGAATTTGTAGGTTGCATAGTGTTGTGGTTGGTAAGGATGATTATCATATGAATTCTCTAGAGGGTTATGATATCTTAGTGTTGGTGTTGCAGTTTATACATCTCTCTCACCATGTATTATGTCTTACATTACATATTTATACAACCTATGAGTGGTGATAGTGGTTCAACGATGTCAAACCCCAAAAATTTCGAAAAAAATTAAAATTTTTAAATTTACAAACATTAACATAAAATGTAGTTTAACTAATTATTAATTAGTTACATATTATCAGTTTGATTGAATTCATCAGTTGAAATATGTTTAGATAAAGAATAGATCCTTCAGTTTACTAATTTGCCTCTTTTTGCGAACATAAGGTGGGGCTTCCATGAAACGAACTGGGCTTACTTAGCTTTCGAGCTAATGCATAAAGTTCCTTCCGTTCTTACAAATGACAGGTCAACACAATGGCTGCTGCAAGTAAAAGAATATTAAAGTCTTCAAGTACAAGATTGTTTTGCAAACCAAAGTTCAGAAGGACATTAGTAGCTCAGCACATGATAGTGCTTACTGAGGTAAATTCATTATTTGATCTTTATTCTAGAAGAGATGGATTTATAATTCCTTCAATACTGCACTGTTTGATATCTATTTTAGTTATCAGTGTAAAAGATCTTTATAAAGAAAGTTTACAAATAGACACAAACTCAAGGGTTTTCTGCAGAAGAAAGCACCCCCACTCTTCTATTTTTTCGAAAAATGTAACAACATTCTAAGTTTTTAAGGTTAAATAATCTAGATGGTTAGAACAAAAACCATAAAGGTAAGCATTACCATATCATAAACTCTTTGATTGAATCTACAACCCTTTGAAAGAGTACTGAAAGTGATTCTATAATTACAATATAAAAGTTGGTAGAATACTTTGTACAATAACCTTCTTACTTAGCCAAAAGTATTAAATTTTCACACTGTCAATCATGTTATAAACCTATCTTATTAGGATATTTGGAAAGACAAGGTAGCTATACACTTGGATGAATGTTTTATAAACAAGCCCTACATAAACTCCATGGTTTTGTACTATTACCCTTTTTATCTTCTTTGGTAATTAAGGTATTTTATAAAATAGAAAAAGGTTTTAAAAAAAATAATTAAAGCCAAGGTGACTATTGTTTTCCCTTACCTTAAATATTCTTAAAACAACATTCCAAATCCTCCACACATAAATAGTGTTAAGTAAAACATAAGACAAGGTTTTATTTTAAGGAAGAAATAACTTTCATAATAACCCACCTTATGCGTTGAGGAGTTATTAACATGTTATAATGTGAAATTTGATGATTACTACATTATAGTTTACAATAATGAATACATTATTGCTTGCATGCAGCGTAAAGGGTGGAATGATTTCTCGCGAGGATTAAGTATAAACTTTGGTCAAAAAGAATGATTGAGAATCATTCTCTCGGCGAGCTGTTGTAATCAAACTATAATCAAAACCCTCAACTTGTAAATAAATTTACTGGCTGTCGTGGCGTCTCCTCAGCCAAGTGCTGCATGGTTATAAGGGCTGTTAGTAAACCCTAGCCCTTATTGTCTCCTTCCCCATTCGGTGCCTATTGATCCGCGATGGTGCTGAGGCACCCCTGTGTCGTTCTCCTTTGCTGCTACATATACCAGCTCCCTGCTTGTTAAGGCTCATGGAGCCGTTCACCATTGTTGTTATTCAGTTTAGATGTTCCTCCTTTGTATTTTCCTCTGCCAAGTTTTAAGAATCGAGCTCTTTCCTAAGATCGTTGTCTCCCTCCAAGAGTTCGATGGCTTGACCTACTGCATTTGCCTTATGCACACAGCCGTGGAAATACTCCTCCCTTCCTTCGCCGCGGTAGGGTTAGCTTCTTTCGTTGTCAGTTAAACCATTGTTAAAGATGGTCGTCTTCTTGGAAAGAACAGGTAAGAAAAGATATTCTACGAAGCCTTCTCACCTGCTTGTTATTCTCATACTTATATTTATTTTTCAAGTTATGGCATTGATTAAAAGCTTTTTACCTTGTTCCTACAGGTTCTTATTCTTCAGCATAAGCGGTCGTGGTTTAAAGACTTGACAACAGTCGGCATAACCGGTAAGCCTGGTCGCACCATGGCTTGTTATTCTTGTGGTTTACGTTTGGCCTTTCATGGGTTGGCTTTTAGAAGCCTAGAACCTTTACGACCTTGGTTTAATCTTACCTATTGCTAGTTAAGAGAGTTGACAAACGAAACCCTTCACACAATGTGAGGGCGTTACAGCTTAGGCCGGGTTGTAAATTTTAGTTGTCTTTTATGCTTAAGAAACGTTGTAAAGGGAATTCTGGGCTGCGAGCCTGTTGTGAAGAGGATAAAACCTCGACTACGACTTCTTTTCTTACTGTGTAAATTTGATTTTGAAACTACTGGGTGTTTTCGCCCACAGTTCACCATGTAATATAATATACGGTCTCTTATCTTCTGTAGCTTTGGTTGTATTACTGTGTTTATTTTTAATTTATAAACTATGTAACAATAAGTAAATCCAGGCTCATGATAGCCTTGTAGTGTTGATTTTAATGCGGCCGTAAGTAAGTTATTGTCTTATTTTTATGATTATTATTTTATTTGCATAACTGGTATTTCTAGGGTTTTAACCCTAAATTATACAGTTTAGAATATAATACAGTTTTTCTTATCTGATATTATGTATTACAATACAACTCTAATTGCATATGTGAGTAAATAAATGTTTATTAAGCTTGATGAACGAGCAGACTATTCTCCTGTTAAGCATTTGCTTTTAAATATGCAGCTGAGTTATGGTACTATTTATAACTCTTTTACAAAGTTACTTGTTAGGGTTATGTACTTTGGTTTACTTATTTTATATTAACTTCTTAAATGTTAAGTAGGGTTTACACCCTTATACCAAAATCATAAGTGTTGATTCTACTTTCTTACCTTATTTTAGTAATATTATATATACTGTAATTATCTGGTTATATAAGAATTCGGGAGATAAAGTATTCTCCAGCTTATGATTAAATAGATTTGTTGTTAGGGTTTCTGAACTGGCTTTACAACCTGTCTTCTATTTAATTGGAGGCTGTAAATGAAAAATGCATACCTTTCGAAAAATAAAGCCTGTTGTATTCTTATTATAATTTTACTATTGTCCTTAAGTATTGTTTACTTACTTTGAAAAACAGCAAGTGTAATAAGTTCATACATAAACCTTGTTTAATTATTTCTCAGGTATAAATAGTCTAGGTTTATAAATGTAATAACAAAATATTACTTTAAGTATTACTTCTATAATATATATAATATTGATACATTATTAGTGATACAATAATAGTATTACTTCTTACCAAAGTTTCTATAATTTTTATTTAAATGTTGTTATCCAAAGTCTAGTTTGGTTTATTTATTTAGTTATAATGCTTGTGTATATTTACATAATACTCATATAATACTTTTAATCTTTATCTCGTGCTCATATATATATAATTCCTGAGTATAAAGTATCATTCCTTTACCATAAGAAAATAGAATAACAGTTTTTGTAGTCTGTTTATGCTTAGCTGAAAATAAAAGAAGATTCAGAAATTTCATGACTGTATTCTTAATCAAATACAGACCAACACCACTAGATTTAAGTGTAAAATCAAACCAACAATTAATTATACCCTACTGTCAGTATTGTCTTTTCAATATTAAAAGGTTATATTCTTTCAAACTGGAATATGATAATTACAAGCTTTAAACAGCAGAAATACTTGGCCTATCCTTTCTTTAATGCAGCTAGTATTTTCAGGAATCAAAGATACAGTACTAGGAATAGTTTTTAAAACTATAAGAGAATAACTTATAAATTTCTGAAATACTTATAGTTACTGAAAGTAACTAAATAGGAAACTCAGTTAAGACGGCTATGACTTCGTAATACCGAGGTACTATGCTAGAGTACGGTCTGGTGATCCCAGATGTGGAAAAACACAGTAACTATTAACAGATTAAACTACTGATATTCTGAGATACTAACTTTACTAAACTAATTAACTCTCAGACATATTAAAATAAACATAACCTGCATCCATTCATACTTAGTAAACATAAAGAAATAAGTGACAGAACCTGTTTAAGCTGTGGACAACAACAGGAATGGGAGGCTGTTCCTCCCTACCAACTCCTGGAGAGCGCTCAGACAGCGACTTCTCAGGACCCCTGAGCTTGCTTTGGTCTCCCTAGCTGGAACTAGGTGCAGAAAATTCAGATACTGATCCTCAAACTCAGTATGAATCCAGAACTTATCAACAAGTTCTCCCAGCTAAAGTTGTAAATAAAGTCAAGTTACTGTAGCAATCCACTCAGAACACTTCCTTACTGTTTTCCCCTCTTTCCTCAATGAAATTCCTGAATAATATTCACCTGAATGAATTCTCTCTGGAATAAAATCTGAGCAGCCCCCAGCTCTCTTCATTGAGTACTTTTAAAAGATTGCCTAGGTCTTTGTTGGGTTAACTGTCATTTAATGAGCCACCTGCTCTGATTCCACTTTCTTGGGGAATCATGACCCCAAATATAGGGAAGTTGCCACCTGCAACTTAGGAAGTGTTTGAGGATGCTGCCACTTGTCTTTTTCCTTTCCACCTAGTTCCATCCACCAGTTTGACCAGTAACCTCTTTTTAACAGCTCTCCCATGATGTTGTCTCCATAATTTATTTATTAATATTAAAATATTCTGAATTACACTCCATTACTGTTGACTCTGATGAGTCATCAATCCCTACTTAGGATTAAGTTTAACATAATGTCTCAGAAATATAATAAAACAATTTACATAATTTTACAAAATTGGGGTATGTGACAAACGACCTAATCCCTAACCTCAACATTTAACATCTATCCTCGACATTTTAATGTTAGATATGTCAGTATGACTAATATGAAGTGACCACTATAAAATAAATTTTATTACCCCAAAATATTATTGGGGTATTAATACTTCAACAGGTGGATGTCTATTTCTAAATATAATTTATCCCAATAACCCATGGAAATATCAAATAATTCCATTCAGCACCCTTTGGCCAAATGTGTTGTAAAAAAAACTGGCCAAATTTGGAGTAAAAGGGCAACTAGCTGATTCCCCATCTGTAAAACAGATCAACCAGTTTACACAATGACTTAAATGAAATGTCCATGATTAGGGATTAAATATGAAGCATTCAGTTCATTCAAGAGACATTTCACCTATTAGAGAAGAAAACTCAACCATTTCACCCTTCAAATGAAAGGCAGCGATACAAAATTATTTGTTTATAAATCAGCATTATTTGTGATACATTTTAGTTTCATTGCTTATTTGATTAATTATTGTACCATCTTTAAGGAAAATACCACCCTAATGCTTGCAATTGACATCCATTGCAACGGATAAATCGATGTTGGTGAGGGGAAACAACTAGAATGACCTGTGGCTTCTACATTCCCTTATCGTTGAGACATACTATTTAACTTGTCTAGTCTCCAAGTTGGATATACCCGTTGAGAATCAAACATGACAATATTATTAGAGAATTTTCAAAGTTAAGTTTTTATGAGTTATACTATATTTAGTAAGCACACCATGTCTAGTTGGAAGCTGAAAAACCATTGACAAACATTGTTTTTTCTTGTGTGATAGAACCCAGTATCGATAGAGGGTCGTCATTACTAGTGATCAAGGAACTTTAATACTATGTTTTCTCTCAATTTAATATTAAGCTTCCCTAAGACACTATTTTGATGTAATTTGTTGAATATAATGTAATATTGATCACAAAAAGGATAGAATATTTTTCTCTATGTGTTTTTTTATTCACTTCAGAAGTTCTTGCTTCAATAGACTAAAGAGAACATCGTATTGATTTTATGTTACTTGGAAAAGGTCGTTTGCATGATTTGTTTTGTTTTTTTGCATCTGCATTTTATAGAGGTTGGGACCATGGTATCTCCTATAGTTTATGCAAGGAGGAGTCTAGAATATTTTCTTTGTGATCAACCAAATGCTGCCCTTCGTGATGCAATGCAAGCACAATGTGTATATCCTGACTGGCCAACTGCATTTTACATGCAAGCAGCGGCACATACAAAACTTGACATGCACAAGGATGTTGCTAACATGTTAAAATAAGGGGTAGTACTTGAGGAAAAGTGGCAACAAGCAAAAGGTTCCTAGAAGCATCAATTTTGACATATACAAATCTGATGAATTGTTTTACTTGTACCTGACACTCGAGTGAACAATGCAATTTTCTTGTGTCATTTTGTTGGCAATCCCATTCGCAGTGTTATGGAACTGTCAAGTTCCATGACTATAATAGTAGCAGATTTCTCTTATTAAATATCCTTTATATCCCAATTTCTTGTTGTAGATATAAAGGATTTTTTTTTATAAATTTATACAGTGTCATCGGTTTTTCGACATCTCTGGAGTGACATTTGTCGTCAAATACCCATTAAATCCGACATACATGATACACTACCAACAGCTTCAAACCGTCGGTTATCCGATCGGTACAAAGGATATATCGTTGGATTTGCGACCTATATGGAGTGAAAGGTGTCATCAAATATCCATTAAATCCAACATATATGCTACACTACCAACAGTTTCAATTCGTCGGTTATCCGACTGGTAGGAAGGATAAGTCGACAGCTTTGCGACCTTTAGGTAGTGAAAGGTGTCGTCGGATATCCATCAAGTCTAAAATATATGCTACACTATTGACAACTTGATTTCATCGGTTATTCGACAGGTATTAAGGATGATTTGTCGAAGATTCAACAAATTTGAAGGAGGTTGCGTCGCTTTTCCGACAGCTATGGAGTGAAATTGGGTGTCAGTTTTTTGACAATAGGATGTCGGAAGTCCGACGAGTGTATTTAACTGTCATAAATCATGTGAAATCAACCGACATTTTAAAATAAATCATATTGTCAAATTGTCGACATCAATATGTCGAAAATCAGACATTTAGGCCATCGGAATTTGTGGTAAAAAATACTAGTGTGTTATAAAAGATGCTCTTTAATTAAAATAAAATATACATTCTAAGTTAAAGTGAACTAAAAATAAAGAATCATATTGGTAACCCAATGTATACATACAAAAATAAATATTGAAGACAACTTGTAAAAGGTTTGCATATGTACAATGATTAAAAAAATTGAAAAGTGTTCATAAATTAAGCAAGAAAGACATGAAAGACAAATAGTATACACAAAGATAGATAAGTACAGGTATGCCCAAAGAAGGATTTATTCATTGATGAAGGTATTTTTACAAGTACAAGTAACCTAAATGGTTTTAGAAATTGTCTTATATTCATGTAAATAAGATGTATCTAAGACCATATGTTGTGCAAACCAATTTAAAGTCAAGCAGGATTAAGCCCCGAACAACACTAATCATTTTGCAACTGCACATACATATTGTCTGAATGGTATCTACAATCTTGGAAATTTTAGTCACATACAAATTGTAGAGAAATGCATATATGAAGCAAGAAAACATAATTTACCTCTAGAGGGAAGCACACTGATTTTCACCCTAGTGTTGAACCTTATATTATAGTATATGTGTTATTGTGAGCACTATTATGGTATTGAAACATTGAAAGAATGAACTTAGAAAGTTGAACAAAGCTATACCCTCTCTCTCTTTTCTTCCCTTTTTATTAGGTATCCATCTTTTTTATAACAGGTGGGTAGGCCATTGAAGAGCTATACTTGTTTCCTCTTGAATTTTCTCCATAACTTAATTCTTGGATCTTTTAATTTTGAATTTAATAGACTAAGAATTTTGAAGGTCATATAGGCTAAGGGTTCCATTGGGTTGCATGCACCTATGTACAAAATTTTTGTATGTATATGCACCTATGTACATGCACCTATATACATGAATGTTTATGCACCTATATATTTAAGTTTTGATTTATCATGTCATTAACATTCCATCATATAGGTGCATAAATGCATCAATAGAGTCCATCTGTTGATACTAATTTCCATAAATTATACTGCTATTGATCCATCAATAAATTTGTGTCGCAAGGTATTCATGAATTAATTACATATACGTGCAATATCATTATACATCTTTCAAAAACTAAATCATGGTATTAAACATCACACAAAAGGCTCACAACGTTTTGACTCAATCAAAGCAATGTAATTAACACCATAGATGTTAGATTTTTATCATTTAAGCAATATGATCTTGGGATCTTATCTGAGATAATAACATGCACAACAATCAATCACAAGAGACAATAGACACAAATATTTTCCTCGGGGAAACCATAAAGGAGAAAACCCCACAACTTCCTCATAGATAGAATGAGCACCAATGGAAGCAGTAAAACCCAAAGACAGAAAGATGATCTCCAACAGTTTTTCTCTCTCACTTGTGTGAGCTCTTCCTCTCTCACCTATGCGCTATAGTTTGGTGAGTGTGTGTGAAAATTAGAGAGGCTCACTCTCTATTTATATTAATTTCCGACTTGACAATTACATACCAGGGCCAACTTCTCTAGGAGAATCTAATAACCCTAGTGCCCCTCAATTGTGGCGACTTTGCCCCCCGATCAACATGGTTAACCTCAACTCAATTGTGGGGACTATTTCCCCAACTTACAATGGAGGGTTAACCTCAATGACTTTACATGACTGTATTATAGTAATGACTCTCCTGATAGGAACATCGGGGTACAATGAAATACAAATGATTCTCCCGATAGGAACATCGGGGTACAATATAAGATATGCAAGTGAATACATTCCAAAGTTAGAAATACATCAACACTCCCTCTTAACTAGGAAGGTATTCTCTTGACACAATTCATCAACACAAGTCTTCATCACTAGATCATCATCAAAGCTATATCGTCACTAGATCATCATTAACATCATTGCTTCCGCTATCTCGATCAAATGGTGCTATATCTCAATTATACTCATCATAGGAAGTTCTACAGAGCTGGCCCTTTTTCATGTTGGTTGTAGGCCTAGCCTCCATGTAGGTCTTCATCTTATTCAGTGCTTATATTCAACCATGGGAGGCCCAGCCTGCCACCATGTCAGAAAGGCCCACCCATCACTTAGTCTGACCATGGGAGGAACACATCCAGCATCCATGTCAGAATGGAACGCCCAGCACTCACATCTGACCATGGGAGGCCTATCCTACCACCATGTCAAAAAATCCCAGCACTCACATCTTACCATGGGAGGCCTAGCCTGCCACCATGTCAGAAAGGATCGTCTAGCACTTATATCTGACCATGAGAGGCCCAACCTGCCACCATGTTATAAAGGCCCAGCACTCACATCTGACCATGGGATTCCCAGCCTGCCACCATGTCAGAAAGGCTCGTCCAACACTTATATCTGACCATGGGAGGCCCAACCTGCCAGCATGTCAGAAGAGCACTCACATTTTACCATGGGAGGCCCATCCTGCCACCATGTCAGAAAGGCTCTTCCAACACTTATATCTGACCATGGGAGGCCTAGCCTTCCACCATGTCAGAAAGGCTCTGCACTTACATCTGACCATGGGAGGCCCAGCCTGCCACCATGTCAGAAAGGCTCTGCACTTACATCTGACCATGGGATTCCCAGCATGCTAACATGTCAGAAAGGATCTGCACTTACATCTGACTATGGGAGGCCTAGCCTACCACCATGTCAGAAAGGCTCAATACTTGCATCTAGCAATCGGAGGCCCGGACTGCCACCATGTCAGAAAGGCTCTGCACTTGCATCTGACCATGGGAGGCCTAGCCTGCCACCATGTCAGAAGGGCTCCTATACTTACATCTGACCATGAGAGGCCCAGCCTCCCACCATGTCAGAAAGGCTCTCGAACTCATCACTTCCCCTTGGAAGGAACCTCGATCTAGAGAACACCAAGCTTCTCCCTGAAGTATTCAAACTTCACTCTGGCCATTTCTAGCATAGAATTACATTAAGGCTAATTACGTCTAAGGATAACCTGCAAGATTCACCGGGACTGATTACATATGAGGACAACCTACAAGACTATTTACGTCTGAGCAACCTATGAGCTTTGTCGGGATTTTATGCTCATACAACCTGTCTCACCGGCTATGCTAGAACTCCCTCTTTTAAGGGATCTCGATCTGGGTCATATACTAGAGCTTCACTACTCCTCTCTGCATCATACAAAAATGCAAGTCAAATCAATCAAATCAAATAGTAGTTTTCAAAAGAAACAGACTACCTCCCAAATAGCTGAGCAAGTGGCAACATATTTTTCCTTGGATGTACTCAGTGCCATGTAGGACTGCTTCCTGCTAAACCAAGAGATCACACATGATCTCATACTGAAGAAACACCCCGAAGTGTTATTCCTATCAATGGCATTTCTTGCTCAATCCAAATCCACATAACCTTCCAGGTTAATCTTCTGATTCCATACTTGATCCCATAGTACCCTTCAGGTACCTCAGAATATGCTTTGCAGCCATCAGGTGAACATGTCATGGATCTATCACGAACTGGCTCAATGTGTTCACAACAAAGAAAATACCTTGTCTCATATTCGTCAGGTACATCAAGGACCCAATCATCTAATGATACATCATAGCATCAACCAACTCTAACGAAGCATCACTCAATAGCTTCAGGTTTGATGCCATAGGTGTGGCCATGGCCTTGTAGTCCATCATCCCGAACCTCTTCAGGATCTCCACTGCATACTTCCCTTCTCCAAGGGATATTCCATCTGCACTTTTCCACACCTCCATGCCTAGAAATTAATGCATCATACCCAATTCCTTCATCTCGAACTTGGCAGCAAGTCTTCTTCTTACATCTTTAATGAGTTCCTCTTTTCTTGTCAAGAACAGGTCATCGACATATAACAGGAGCATCACTGGTCTTCCACCTTCAACCTTGAAGTAAATTTTGGAATCCTATTTACTCTCAGTAAATCCTAGAACCATCAGTAAGCTATCCATCCCGTTGTATCATGTCGAACCTCAAGATCTTCTGTAGTCACTCCCTCTGAAGCGGAGCATCATACTCTCTCTGTCTTTCATACTCTATGCATTGAAACATTTTGTACTGGAATGACAAGTAGCTTCCTCTTCTACTAATATTCTATGTATCCATCTAGGGTCACTAGATACGAAGATTCTCTATCTTGAGCCTTTTCAAAAGTTCTTCTCGCACCCATCTATGAGCTTTTCATCCTCTATAGGATTTCATCTTCAACCTTGTAGCAAAGTTTAAGATCTTCATCACTCTAGGTGAGCTTCAAGCTCTTCATGTATGTGTTATCCCATGGGTGCCTTCTGAGCTCATACAAGGTCTTCTTTAATTTGCACACATGATTCTTCCTGTCATGTGTCTTAACTTCCAGTGGCTGCAAATGTCTTTTCGTAGTCTATGCCTTCTTTCCGTGAGAAGCCTCATGATACGAATCTTGCCTTGTATCCTACTACATGTTGGATCTTGCAGATCCATATGGAAGATACTACGGACTTCCCTCTAGGTCTTCAACATCGCATTCTAATCATCATTCTTCATTTTGGATTATTTCTTGAACTGTCGCCACTTGTTCTTTGGAACAAGTCTCATCCTTCTTTTCTTGTAGGCGATTGTACACGATATTTCCTACAATTCAAATGCATTAGTTGTATGGTTAGAAGAATTTAATAAGGAATATTCATAATGGCAAATTCTTATGCATAAAGATATGATCATGCAACTATTTTATCCACTACAACATTCATCCATATCTCACGGAAATTTTCTAGATGCCTTCCATCTCTACCATGACATCATTGAGATTGTGCACTAATCCAATATGTCAGCAAAGAGGTTTCATTCTAGATAAGTAGCAATGGAGAGTTGTATGGCACCATGAGCTACTTACCCATCACATGCATATTAGTAGTATACTGTCATTAATGCAAACATTCTATCATGCAGAACACAACTGGATATAAACAAATGCATAACAAAACAATATCATGAAATGACAATTGAATACTTATCTTTATTCGTTTCATGGGTAGATTCCTTCTTTCAGCTTCATCATCTTCTTCCTTCATAATAGCATAATTTCTTATCCAAATGCTAAGATGGATAAGAGGTTCTTCAAGAATTGAGTTCTTCGTATTCCTCATCGCTTGAGGGATCTTCTTTGAATCGTTAGAGCTTGATCTTCATTTGCTCCCATCTTCTTTTCTCTTATTATGAGTCGAGCTTCTTCTTCTGTGCACTCTTCCCAGAGTCTGTTGAAGGTAATCACTTCCTTCTGGCACACATTCCTCGAATGAATGAATCCCATGATACTGGGAGGCCATTCAAGGTGGTTATAACAATATCTCATTCTTCTTCGGTTGCTTCGTCATAGCATCGAACAATTCATTTTGGTGTCTTCAAGGACGACACATGAGGAATGAGATGATCTTTAATAGAATCCATAATGATTCTCTTGGCTCTATCCTTAGCCTCATCTCCCTCTCGCTCTTCAAGAACCAGTGAAAAATTATACTTCCATGTTCGGAAGTTTTCAGCTTCACCAATCTTGTCATGAAGCTGGTGTGATAGGTCATTTTGAAATGAGAACCTCAAATGTAAATAGCAAAAGATTATATCTTACCGATTTGAGGTGTTCGTCCTGGTTCTAGATCTGGATGATCTAGGATTTGTCAGAGAAAACCTAATTTTCAAAACTTGGAATCTTTCTGATATGATTGGATAGAAATATGCACCTCTTCAAGGTGAGCTATCCAATGTATTCCTTTTCTGAAAACAGTGGAGGGAAGCTCCCGGAACAGGAAGCCCTAGTTTTCCAATTTCTTCTACAGAAATGTCTAATATTGTTTCTACGGTATCTCAGATATTACTACTCCTCTGTCTTTGAAAATTCTCACTGACGTAGCCTCGTCTTTCCTCTTTCCAACACCATGGGTTTTAGTAGAATTGGTTTATCCAATTGGGACTTATGATAATTTTCCCAAGGTGACTTATTTTAGGACTGTTCAGCATAGTGAACTTGTATGGACTTCCACGTGTCACTGTTTCATCATCAGGGTCTAAAAATTTTACCACCGAAAGTACACTTCATGCCCTATCTGGAACATCTTCAGCAATTTCATTTGGACCTTCCTAGCCCGAGCTATATCAATTCTCCCTAGGTGTCCTGTTTAGGGATGAATCCTGGAAGAGGCTGGAACCCTTATTTGGAGGAATCATATCTCCCAAAATATAGTGAATCAGAGGCTGAAAGTTTTAGAAAGTGTTCAGAATGAACTTACAAACTTTTCTTCGGCCTGTAAAAATTTTGACTTCTGAGCCTTCTCTAATATCGAGATATAGCAAATGTACCAAAAATACAATTTTTAGTATTTTAGGGTTTTTCAGGTCCGGGGTCAAATTAGGGTTTGACTTTCTCGGAGTTTTAACCAACCAAAAATTTTGACCTTGGTCTCTAAATTTCAATTTTCAAGAGGAGAGCAATACTATGCTAGGCTCACTCAAAAATTCCACTTCTATGAAAATCCCTAATTTCCGCTGTAGTGGTAGGTCAAAAACTGAAAATGCCCAGAATCAAATTCTGCTTTGACAAAAATATGCGCCCTTCAATGGAGAGTTAGCCTAGCCTCCTTTTCCCGATGATATGTGGAGAGAGACCCAAAAAGTAAGAATCCCTAGATTCTCCAGCTGCAAAGTGTCTTCTTCTCAGGTTAGCTATGATACCATGTTAGATTTTTATCATTTAAGCAATATGATCTTAGGATCTTATCTGAGATAATAGCATGCACAGCAATCAATCACAAGAGACAATAGACACAAATATTTTCCTTGGGGAAACCATAAAGGAGAAAACCCCCCAACTTCCTCAGAGATAGAATGAACACCAATGGCATTAGTAAAACCCAAAGACAAAAAGATGATCTCCAACAGTTGTTCTCTCTCTCACTTGTGTGAGCTCTTCCTCTCAACCTATGCGCTATAGCTGGGTGAGTGTGTGTGACAAATAGAGAGGCTCACTCTCTATTTATACTAATTTCTGACTTAACAATTTTCTTACCAGGGTCGAATTCTCTACGAGAGTCTAATAAACCTAGTGCCCCTCAACTGTGGGGACTTCCCCCCCCCCCCCTCAACAAGGAGGGTTAACCTCAACTCAATTGTGGGGACTATTGCCTCGACTTACAATGGAGGATTAACCTCAATGACTTTACATGGATTTATTATAGTAATGACTCTCCCAATAGGAACATCGGGGTATAATGAAATACAAATGATTTTCCCGATAAAAACATCGCGGTACAATATAAGATATACAAGTGAATACATTCTGAAGTTATAAATACATCAACAATAAAAATTTGTACTATGAAAAAAAATTAGTGCCCACTCAAACACACCATTCTCAAAAGGTGGGAATTCTTCAATAATAATGCCCAAAGGAGAGATATTCGTCTTCTTATATGTAACTACAACTAAAACCTCTTTAACTTGATCGCCCATGATCATGATTAATACAAAACCATACCAAACCAATTGACCATGATAAATGCCTTCAACATGCATGCATAGAATAGTTTAAATAATGCAAAAAGGGTTTATATATGTCATAAGGAGTAGGTATGAAAAGTGAGAGAAATGTAACATTTTGAAAGTGTGGGGAAAGGAAACTTAACTTCAATTTATTGCAAAATTCTCCATGAATCCATATTAACTCCTACAAGTATACGAAACAAAATATTCAACGTAATAATCATACTTGTAGGATAACCAGCATAGATCCAGCTTTACCCGGCTCTATATGCGCCGAGAGGGATCAAATATTTCGAGGTGCAAACCCTGCTTCAAATAAAAACTAAACTAAGCTTCCTTTGACACAACCATCAAACCTCACTGCTAGCTCCTTACCTCAACCCAAAAATAAAAACTAAGATTCTTTTGAGACAACCATCAAACCTCAAACTGCTAGCTCTTTCTGGCATATCGTATTTATTCTAGAACACATGCATAGGCAGATGCCAATTTCGTTTAACGATCCAATTTCGTTTATACAACACATGCATAGGCAGATACCATTTGTACAACAAATACACAACTTTCTGCAAACGATTTTTACAAGTTTTTACAACTTCATATGAACCTCATGGTGGGTACTGTTCATATAAAGAGCAGAGCAGACTAAGGCAGAAAATCCTCGTTACTGGAAGCTACCCTTGTATCTATCCTTCTCTGTCTTTTCACATGTTTCATTTTTAATGTATATTCGCTTTGCTGCGGGTTAAAGCTTGTTATGTGAACTGTAGAGAGGAATCGTGTTGCCCGGATTTTGATATAATTTGTCCGAAGGAAGCCTCCTGTTTGCAGGCGAAGCAACTGCAAGTTTGCCGGAAGAGAGTTGCAGTAAATGACAGGCATGCAGATTGTAAGTATAAGTCTGCAGGATATGTAGAACGGAATGTACAAAATGGGTATTTGTACATACAGCTGCAGTGAATTGAATGGAACAAATGTATGAAGGGTTAAGGCCTCAGGGCGACCTGCGCAACAACCCACAGACACCATCCAGCACCGCTAGTATTTTTTTTGCCAACATTTTGTTTCTTTACTGTCATACCTAATATAATAATGAGAAGCAAAATCAACTAACTTTAACAGAAATTCGGCAAACCTTGCATTTTTAAAA